>MU227568.1:359611-403162 GCA_018584345.1 Thuja plicata
TTCTCAGACCTGTTATTGGAATTGAAAATTGGAATTGGAATTGAAAGTATTATTTTGGGAAGGAAAATTCATTCCCATTTTTGTTTCAATAATGTATATTATATTGCTATAAGGATGTATATATACACATGTGTGTATATGTGTATATATATACACAAATGTATGTATATATGTTTATATATGTGTATACACATGTGTGTATATGTGTATATACATACATGTATGTGTGTGTATACACACATGTGTATGTGTATATATACACACATGTGTGTATATCATGTGTATATATGTGTGTATATATACACACAAATGTGTGTATGTGTGTATATATACACACATATATGTGTATATACACATATATATGTGTATATATACACGTGTGTATATACCCACATATGTGTATATACACACATGTGTATATACACATGTATATATATACACGTGTGTATATATGTGTACATGTGTGTATATACATACATGTGTGTATGTGTATATATGTGTGTGTGTATATACACACACATGAGTATACATGTGTGTATATATACACGTGTGTGTGTATGTGTATGTGTGCAAAAACAAAGTTCCAATTCCAATTCCAATTTTGTGGAACCAAACGCAGAATCTACATCTTCTCAGTCATCTTCCGGGTGAACCAAACAGGACAGCCTAATTCTAGAATTCATTTTGAGAATAGCCCAATTGCCAGAATGGATTCAATTCCAGAATAGGCAATTCCAGCATGCACAAATTCCACGAAACAAACGGGCCCTTATAGTTTTGCGTCAATAGGTGTTTGAAAATGAAGTTTTTTTTCAAACTGTTGATCTTTGTGTCAAAGTTCACCAAAAAGTGGGACACACTATTGTTTAAAAATAAAATGTTGCTAAAAAATAAACAGCGAAGTTTAGCATCTATGAGGACACGTGCTCCACAAATTGCTGCTAAAAATGTTGAGCAGCAATGCTAGCCAAAATAAGCTAAGCAGCAGCATGGGGACCTGCCCTTAGAAGTGCCCATGGGGACCTGCCATTAGAGGCACCAGAGAAAATCATATGCTTTCATCGTAATCATAATCTTTGTCATATAAATGGCTCGTTGAAGTAGTTGCAGATTCCACAGATTTGGGAGCGGAAGCCAGTAGACCATCAGTGTCCCCCTCATCATGGCCAAAATCTTGGTGACTCGTATCATAAGAAGCCCAATGGATCTGATGAACAGGAAGAGGAGCTTGGCCTTCCAGTATTTGCAGCACTGTTTTAATGTCAAGCCTTTTGTCTGGCATAGGATGAGTACAAAACAACCCCAATTTCAGTACTTTCTCCATTTCTTCCACATCGTACATACCATTAAGATTCGGATCGGCTGCCTGCAATATGCTTCCATTCTGATGCAAATCCCTCACCCAATCCATCAAAACAATTTGTTCATTATCCTTGGACAGATCTACGGGCCTCCTACCACATGCAACTTCCAGTAAAACAACCCCAAAACTGAATACATCGGAGCTTGGAGTAACTTTCCCTGTAATTGTGACCTCAGGAGCAATGTACCCAACAGTCCCCACGACCCGAGTTGTCTGTGGATTTTGCGCGTGGTCGTACAAACGAGCAAGCCCAAAATCCCCCAACTTTGCATTGAGCTCTAAATCGAGCAACACATTGCTGGATTTCACATCTCTGTGAACAACCCTGCGATCCCATTGTTCATGAAGATATAACAGCCCTGTAGCCACGCCCTTCAGAATCGTGTATCTTCGAGCCCAAGACAGTACTTCTCTGTTTGTTTTAGGGTTTGGGAATATAAATTTGTCGAGGCTTCCATTTGGCATGTAGTCGTAGACAATGAATAGCTGTTCCCTTTTCCTGCACCAGCCCCGTAATTGAACAAGGTTTCTGTGCTGGAGACGACCCACCGTCGAGATCTCTGAAATGAATTCCTTCATTCCTTCAGTGGAGTCCTTTGTTATGCATTTCACTGCAACTTCAAGGCCGCTCGTGGAGAGAACGCCCTTGTAAACCCTCGCGAAACCCCCGTGGCCCAGCAGCTGCTCATTTCGGAAGCCTTGCGTGGCAGCTTTTAGCTCTTCGTAGGGAATTCTGTGAGGCCAGTACTCTAGTTCCCATTCTTCAATCGTTTCTGTGTCTTTTATTTCTTTCAATTTACGAATTGCAAAGAAAATGGCTATCAGGAGCAGAACCAGAGATGCTACAGTCACAGCTGCCGCGAAGCCTCTGGATTTAGTTACCCTTCTTTTTCTGATGAATGAAGGAAGCCCAGAGAGATCCAGCGCCGGTGATTTGCCTGTTAAGAGTATAGGCCCAGGTCAATAGATCAACACAGGAGAACAAAACTACCACCTAATCACAGTGCAAGAGATGCAAACTCTGGACTAATAGGATCTCTATTGCATGATTTTCAACTGAAATTTTAAGTCCAATGTTATTAAACCGCTGATCATTCATCTTCATTTATTTTTTTTAAATCAGTAAACTTGATTTATCATCATTTCACTCTTTAGGTAAACCTGTTCTTCTAAGGGAAGAGTTAACTCCTTTCAATGGCACATAGCTTTCACTGTTAGGCAGGGTAAGGATGACATTCTAGTGTAATTAAGCTTGAATTTGTGGTTTTGATTGTGTATGTTTTTTTGTTGAATTTCTGGTTTTGATTGTGTATGTTTTTTTGTGGATGTTAAAAAAACATACATAATCAAAACCAGAAATTCAAGCTTAATTCAAATGAATTGTGGAAATCTGATCAATTTAATTCTAGTATAAATTAGACCTTTGTAATAACTTATAATGAAAAGTTGCAGAAGTTTTCAAAATATTAAGTGTTCTATTTTATGGATCATTCATCATAGAATCTTTTCTAAGTAAGAGGTCAATGAATTTGATTCTAAAATTATACAGTTGAATTTCTTATATGAGTATCATAATATATTTGGACATCTACTCCTAAGAAATCTTCCATCTGAAAAAGATGAAAAAGATGAGTAGCTACTTCTCTTGCCTATGTAGAGAGTGTAATGTGAGGGCTGACATATATGTTGAAATGAAAACAATTCCAGGTGCTAACATGAGATGTTTCTGAATTTAACTCCGAGTTTTTTCACATATATGTTGAAATGAAAACAATTCCAGGTGCTAACTTGAGATGTTTCTGAATTTAACTTCCTGGGGTTTTTTCATCTGTGAGATCCAGAAACATCTCATACTAATATTATTGACTGTTAAAATTTGATGTATACAGTTTCAGATACTGTTTATTATTTGAAATATCCCAAATAATATAAAAAACTCACATAACAGTTTTTTAAGATTTTGAATATCCCAAATAACAAAGGAAGTTTCTGAGATTTGGAATGCCCCTAAATAACAAGGTTCTCTAAATATTATGGTTATAAACCTATGATTAGAGATAAACCACTTAAAAGAACTAGAATTAGAGAGGCCTAGAGATTTAGGAAATTTTCTGTTCAGTCCTCACCACAATCCTCCAACCCCACCCAAATCACAAAAGCCCTCCACCTCTTCAACTAAAAATAAGCAGATTGCTTAATCTTCTGAAATAGAAAGCAAAATTTAAAATCTAAACTTTCTGGTCTCACACGTATTCACAATCTTCATTTGTAAATTCATTTCATTCCTATGTTTCCATCTATATCTACAACATCACCTTCCGTACTGAAGCTCCAGCCGATTATGTAATGATTTTCAACTCCATAAGACCCTGTAGCTGCAGAAAACCCCACATACACCTCCTCCTTCAACACTGCAGAAATATTAAAGTCAGTAACTGATATCAATGGTTTGACAGGCTTCTCAATCCCAACTTTTGCAATAGTCACATTCAACCGGTCTTCAACATGGTCATAATCAATCCAGACTTGAAAATTCCTTCCACTTTTCAGACTAAAATTCTGAAAATGGTCTTTGTCAATCCAATAGGCTGCCGGCTGTGATACGAAGGATGTAACGCCATTCAGATTAACTCCAACATGGTTGTCATTTATATCTCCAAGTTCAGGGCTATAATTTGTATCAAATTCAACTGCTAAAAATTGGTTGGATTGGAGACCATTGGTTTGAGCTGTAGCTAGTCCGAGGTATTGAGCAGCTGCGTCGCCCACTACTGATTTGTTGGGAACCATGATGAAGGCCATCCCATGCCCAGCTAAGCCCTTAGATGGAACCCTAATGGCCAAGACAAAACTAGTACTGAAGGACAACATTGAATTATTACTGCTTTTTATTGTGATTGGGGTGGGATACAGAGCACGCCCCATTGAGCGCAGGGTTTGATTGGTTAGGGTTAGCACCCGCTCAGAGTGTATGGAAGCATCCTTGAGCAGAATTATACTTGATTTGTTGATTTCGCCATAGCTGAAAGTCTTGGAGTAGGCAAGGTTTGAGGCAAACAGTAGCCATAGCAGAACTATGCTGAAACAGGACTTTAGCTGGTAAAGGGGATCCATTGTTTCTTCGAAGAAAACCACTGCCCTGGAGCTCTGAGTATAATTCAATCTCATCCTGAAGAAAAATAACACAGATAGGTTGTTCAGGGATAAAGTCAACAAATTACAGGTAGTGGAACTTTTGCAGGTGGAAGCTTCGAGGCTTGAAATTTTGAGCACACCATACGACACAGTTCACACGTACGGATGGAGACCAGTTTCAGTTTTATTAAAATTGGAAACACTGTAAAAAAATATTTAGCTAATAGTTATTTTTCAAAGGGTTTTGTGTTAGACGAAGTTAAGAGGAGGACTATTATGTGGAAGAGTCAAATATTAGGACGACTCATTCGAATGATAATAGAAAACTTCTCAAATTCTTTCACAAATTCTAACTTCTTCATTTACAATTATAATTCTTATTTGCATAGTCATATCAACATCTTCAACATATTATGAAGACATTATAGTTGCTTAAGCAAAAATTCTATATGTAGAATTTAGTGAAAATTTACTTGTACATTTTAATTTAATATATTTAAATTTTTCATCATAATATTAATTTTATATCACTTCTTTATTAATCATTAAAAAATTATATTTATTTAATAAACAAAATTAATTTCTATTAATTAATTAAATAAATTATACTTATTTGATTAATTAGACTTGCTCTTTTCCATCACTGATTAATTAAATCAATGCTTATTTAATTAAGTATACTAATGCACATTCCCCCATTTTTATCTCATTTAAAAATAAAATAAAAATCTATCTCCAACTTTACTAAGCAAAAGTCAAAAGATAACCATTTGCATTGTGACCATTCATTCAAACTAATGTAATATTTGACCATTCATCACATGATTCAACATTCAACCCCTCTCATCTACTTGAACTCGCCCCAAGCTTCCATTTGCTTGTATCTCATATCTTAATGTAAATTAAGCAAATCTTGATCATTCATCATTTGATTTTATCTCATCTCTCTACTTACATCGATCTAATCCTTCGTAGCAAACCAATGCTTCCTAGCCCTCCAATATAAAATCTACTCTCAATCATTCATATTCATTTCAAAAACATTATAAAAACTATCTCTCAACCATGACATTTTATAGAAAATAAAAATTTAATTACATGGTGCCAAATTATGAAATCTCTCCTCAACAAACAATATTCCATCCATATTTTATCTCCCCATCCCATCTTGAACACTTCCAATGGTTTAAAGGGCTTAGGGAGGTGAGATAGTTGTTTCTTTCATTATTTTATGTTATTTTTTATTTTCTATATTTGCATTGAAAGAGGATAACATATAGATTATAGAGGGCTAATAGTATCACTCATGTTGTAAAATAGTGTGATTTCATGTTTGAGTTGGCTATGTGCACCAAGATGGTGCACAAAAGGGGGTCAAAAGTGACCACTTATTTTCACTTTGGTTGGGTCTAAAAGTCGATTTGGAACAAGGATGTTGAACTTGGTTTTGTGTTCCTATCGTCCCAAGAATTGTTGAAACTTAGGCACCAACAGGTTCATTGCACTAGGCAGAAGACAAGTTGTGAGAGAAAGCTAGAACTTGGAATTATGTTCTAGGTTTTTATCAAGTTGGGCACAATTTTATAAGAACCTATAAAGGATATGTGAGGAAAATTTTACTAATGGATGTTGAGAGTAACTAGGTACTTAGAACCTTAATTTTTGGTTCTAATTTAGTTTAAAAATCTAGTTTAGAAGAACATGAAATGCTTGGCATGGAATGGGAAGTGGATGGTAGGTGGTGGGGGAGAACTAGAATTGGGAACCAAGGAGTAGGTTCTCATCGTATCCTAACATCTGACATGAATGAGAGTCAAGAATCAAGTTGAGGGAAGGAATGTGGAATTGAAACTCTAGTTCCAATTTCCTGGTTACTCTCAACTTTTGGAACTCGAAGGCATCTATTAGAGAGAGAAAATGATTTTGAGACTTAGGTAATAGAAAGAACTAAGAACTTGAACCCTAAGCCCTAGATTTTTGTCAAGTCTCGAGAATCAATGATAGCAAATGTCATGAAAAAGGTGCAAGGAAGGGGAATAAAAGAAGATTTTTTTAAAAAAAAAGGTGCATGGGCACAAGAATCAAACAAAGACACAGAATTGAACACCAAATCAAAATTCCTTTCCTATACATAAGGTCCAAAACATGGAAGAAAATTGAACTGGGGAAGAGTTTATGAACCTAAATGTCAAGGGTTCAAAACCCCACAATACAAGACCATATGGAACGAGGGGCCCATAGGATATTATATCAATTTCATGTCTAAATCATGTCCACAAACCATATATAAGCACCAAAAACCAAAAAATAAAGAACAAAATAAAAAAACAAATGTAGAAAATGATCATGAAAGAAACCTTAACAACCAAGAAATTAAAAATCCTAAGATGTAATACCCTGCCCCCAACAAATAACTATCTATAACACAAAGAAATCAAGAAATAAATTTGACAACACCAAAATCAATCATTTAGAGAAGAGGGAAGGACTAACTTGACAATCAAAAACAAAGAGGAAAGCAATTGCTGACAACCATTTAGAAGCAACAGGCAATCCATAACAACCAAACCCACATGCTGCAAATAAAGCATTTGAGCAACAAACACGATCATGTAGTTAGAGTCCAACCTCACACAAATTTCAAGAAGAAAATAGAAAGAAAACATAAGGTGAATGTAGGAATGTGAGAAGACTACTTTTAGTGGCGAGAATGCAAGAAGACAAAAAGAACATTAAGTAATAATAAAAACTCAAAAATGATCAAAGAGGGAAAGCAACAAAAGGAGGGTCCCCACATTTTTCAAGTAAAATGAAGGGGCGTGCATGAAAGGTATAATAAGTTCCTCTAAAGCCTGAAATTTTGCCAAGGATTTTGAAGCTTTCAAAAACCTTAGGGCGCAAAAAATACTTTTCAGGCACCAATGTTTTTCCGGGGGTGCCATTACACTTCCAAGACATCCTCTCATACATAAAAACATTGTTTAATCATAGAAGATATGATCCTAAGGATTATTTTATTAAATATTTGATGGGAAACCATTGTTCTTTAATGCTTATTTGTTGAATTTTGGTCACCACGATGGATCTTAACAATTCAATATATATGTAATTTACTACACATGACTAAGACATTTTCTAGTATATTACACATTCCAAATCCTAAATTGTTTTGATGAGCTCACTCTCATGGGTTGTTGGGAGTGAAACCCTTCAAAGCTATCAATATCAATTACAAACTCATTTAATGTATTGATATTTAGGTGAATCAATCTAGTTTTTATAGTCGCCTTATTGTAGAGAGTATTCGAGGGTTTCAAATCTGTTAGTTCATTCATCATCTATGTTATACATTATAGAAGATATGGAAAGGTATCTCATTGTAATAAATATATGCAATCCAATATTTCTTGATAGTTGAAATCATTTTGGAGAGTTCAAAGAAGAGAGGAGTGAAAAATCCCTCCTTTATTTATAATTTTTCTTTGTCATATTTGTTGGTTTAAATGTATTATGAATATAATAAATATCACATCAGTTTAAGTTATTACAAGTTGGTCTTTATGATGGTCATTCTTGTGTTGCATATGAATGTATGCAAGTTTGAAGATGGATTGTTAAATAAACTTGATCTTACTAATTATCATATCTTTGCTAATACTTTTTATGTATTTTTCTTATGGTTGAATGTGACTTTGTAACTCATATAAGGTTGTGGCCTTGAAGACTAGCACACAATTTTTTAGAACAAAATCATTCACCAATAATCCATAATTGTTTTAGTATTTGTACATTTTATGGTTCAAAACTTTCAAGTAAGGAAACATCCTTGTGAGGCTTACTACGCAAATAATGTGTGAATCACATTCATGTAGTCACATCTTGCATCTTTGTGATTTTTTATTGACTTGTGATAAATGTTGATTTGTTTAGATTATTGGTGTAAAATCGTACTAATAAATAGGTTTTATTAAAAAGGTGAATGTAGTTTTAGATGAAACATTTAATCAAATTAATAGTAAAGTGTGTTATTTAAATCTAATTATTAAAAAATAGCATTCATTTATCTATTCTTATGATGACTATAAAATTTGAGTTTTATTTAAGAATATGACCTATTGACATACTGATCATAAAATTTAAAATCATATTAATAGGTGGATTCCACTAAAAAGGAGTGTGATTTTAAATGACTTGTGATAAACGCTGATTTATTTAGGCGACTGATGTGAAATCATATTAATAGGTAGGTTCAATTAAAGAAATGAATGTGAATTCAAATGAATAATCGAACCAAATTAACACTTCAGTTATATTATTTAAACACGATCGCTTCAAAAACTACCTATTCTTATTTCGACCATAAGAACCAATTCAAATAAATAATCAAATCAACTCAACACTTCGATTATATTATTTAAACATGATCACTTCAAAAACTACCTATTCTTATTCTGACCATAAAAACCAAGAGTTATTTAAGAACATCACCCACCCCACTGACATAGTGACTCAATGTTGTTTAAGAACAAAACCCACTGAAAAACTTATCATGAAAGCCAAACGTTATTTATAAATAGGACCCACTGGTGTAGTTTCAATGCTTCCCATGAAAGCTGAATTTTGTTTAAAGACAAGACCCACTCGCGTATTTCAGCGAGGATTGTGGAATTGAGTTTCGTTTTAAGTCAAGTTGGTAGAAAATTTTGCACCGAAAATTGCAATTAAAGTTTGAAAAGATAATAAAATGAGTTGTGGGCGTGCAAAAAACAAAATATATCAGCTAACATGTCGCCTTATATGCTCCGACTTTCTTTCATATCTCTACGACTTATCACCTTTTTATTATTTATAACCAGTTTACTACGCATACGCAACGTTTTACACGAAATAAAGAAAAACTTGGCTCAATTTACAAGAATATATTGACGGGGCATGCCTGTGGTATTAGACGCTAGTTAGGTCTTGGCTTATATTATCTTTAGAATAGAAAAGCGATTGAAGATTTCTAGAAGACTGCAATTGAAAATGTGGAAAGAAATGACGCAATTCAATCGATATATCCGGAGTTTGAAAACAGAGTAAAATGAGTCCCACCCGTGTAGAAAACAGGTTACGTTACGTGTAGCATTCATTCTTGACTTTTATTTTTATATTTGAAATTATATGTTATCTATTATAGTATTATGATATTAATATTAGAGTCAATTAGGTTATTTAGGTTGATTATGTACCTTTTACAAGAAATATACTTTTTTTGGGGAAGAATATAAGTACCTCTAAGGTTATTTAGGTTGATTAATTTACAAATTAAGTAATCAAACAATTAATTTAAATATACGTAAGTATTCAAATATATGTTGAAAGAAAAGTTTAATTGATAAAAGAAGGATAAACATATTATGCAATTATATATGTTGTGCTATAAAATACAAAAAATTGAAATAAAATGTATGATATCTGAGTAACAATTACTCGACAAGTCTTAGACTAGAAATATGAACAATGTCAATGAGACATGGGTGTAACATGTGGAAAAGGTCTAGTGAAGATACATGATTATAACAATGGGTTTGAATATAAAACATTAAAATGCGTAGATTCAAATCTCTACTAAAATCAACATATGGATCGTGGGGCCTATACGAGTTATATGCAGTTTTAGACATGAAGTTTCAAATATTAAAGTGCATGTCATTGTCACAAAAGAAGAATCGTGAGAATGCACTATTTAAGGAGGACTAAACTAAACTTGAACGAATCTAATTCTATGGTAAAGCAAGAATACAAACAAAGAGTTGAACATGTTAAAATATAAAATAAAATAGACATGAATTTGAGGTATACAAACATGAAACATAAGATAAACAAAACAAAACAAAACTAGTATATCAATGATTCTATAATTTTCTCAAAGATTATAGGTATGTTGCAAGAACAACAACATACTCCCATAGAAAAAAACATAGAAATCAAAGAAGTAGAGAAACAAAATACAGGTCTACAAAATACTTAATATAAGACATTATGTAAGTGAAATTATAAGGAAATTTGAAACAATATCATGACATTCAAAGCCATAAAAAGGATGAATGCAACAAACTTTGCTCGATAAAATATATCATAGACGCACTACCATAAACCAAATAGAAGCTTATTAATGAAATGCTAAAATAATTGAAATGAAATCATTTCAAGAGGATAGCTTTTCTCCAGATAAATGTTTTCCAGCATGTTAATGAGTTTGTGATTTTTGAGCATTTTAAAAGAAAGTTAACTCTCATAACTATGAGAGGTAAAAAAAAATGGTATTGCAAATACCAAGTGCTAGACAAGAACGCAAAATAAAACCAAGATTTACAACCATTTCCAAAGCATTTATCCTACTCACGACACAATGGGAGACTACATAAGCCAAAATGAGAACCTTGTTGCAGGAAATCTACGCCAAGTTGAAGAAATAAGCTTATCAAGTAAACATAGTAGAGCATTTCCAGATTTAATACATTTAATTAAGATTGTGGAAAAGAAGGAAAAATAATTATATATCGACCACCATAGTGAAAATTTAGCAATTGTGTTTTATTTGTTTCCATCATTTTAAACATAAGCAATATTTTTGTGGAGATTAGTGGCGATGCTAATGAACAATCTGAAAAGTAGACTTGCACTTTAATAATGATAATTGTTACACATATCCCATACTAATGAAGCACAGATAAAGGAAGTGAATTGTTTAATAGAACACCTCGAAGAGATGTGGTTTCATGTATGCCATAGCTACAGGATATGCACAGAATAGATTGCTTGAAAAGATAAAATTAGAAAAATCATGATCCAAAGAATTTTCGTACCATTAAAGGTTGTGACGATGGATTTTGTAACTTTATACATCTGGACGATAGCATTAAAATGTGTAAGTGAAGCGAACTATATCTATGTGAGGTTCATTATGTGGACAGTAGTTCAATTGCTAAATATTTTGTATATATACATACACATACATATATATACACACATGTACACTTGTGTGTATTTGTATATATACACATATATACATACATGGACGTGTGTATACACACACATATGTATATACACATGTATATGTACATATACACACATATATACATAGGTGTGTATATATACACGTGTGTGTGTATATTCAAAGAAATTAAGAAATAAACAATTAAAAATTCTTATGCATCTTCTCAGTCATCTTTTGGGTGAACCAAATGGGTCCATCACATATTCTGGAAATTATTTTCAGGATAAGTATCTTCCTGAATTGCAGCATCTTCCAGAATTGACTATATCCAACATTTGGTATTCCAGCACCCAAATGGGTCGTATATGTCAATACATCTATCCTTTTATAGGTAGTCTAATCCGATAAATTTTGCAAGATTTTTGCTCATTGTTTAGATGTAGACAGTAGTGGAATTTTTGTTATTAGAGATGAATACAAGGACTTCGAAACGACTAGATTGTCTTTCTAAGGATCATTGTATTTAAATGTTTATCATCATGATTATTTTCAATGAGTTTTGTAAACAATTGGACTATTCGGAAACCAATTAAAGCTCTGAAGATGGCTAAAAGGAAAAAGATAAAGGATAGTTAGAGGAGAATTCATTTTGTAATGAATGACGTCCTTGATAAATGTATATCAATCAATGGAGATTCCCAAAGAATTAAGTCTATTTGGGAAGGTCTTACTCCTCACGCGTAGTTTGACATGATAAAGAGTACACAGATCAAAGTTCAAAGTATCCAAGAAAGTGAGGAGGATATCAATTTACATCAAAATATTCAAGCATAGAATTAACAATGAGTACACGTGTTGTCTATTGAAGATCAAAATGTACTTGAAGAGATCTTTCAATTATATATGTAAATGAGTCAACTTTCAATGGAAAAACATACAACAGTTTTAATTCAAACTAACAAGATGTTGAGGTCAAGCATGGTGTAATGACCATTGACAACGTGAACATTCTTAGTATCATTATTGATTTTGTTTCCTTCAGATTATTTGATTCCAATTATACTTCAAATACAACAAACTTATTGTTTTCAAACCAACCAAATGTTGGATGTAGCATCTTGCACAACTAAACTTCATTAATGATGTGGAGGTTAAATATGTCGAGCAAAGTACAGGTCTACATTTAGGATGAATATCAATCAATTATGACTAAAAATCTTAGCCTCTCAAATTACAAGGACCTTACTAGCAAGCTTCTTACCAACATGGAAATTGATATATGAGGTTAATAACTAGTAGTTGTGTGTCTGTGGGCGGGCAACGAAAGGCTAATAGGATCTATATTTTAAAAGGTGTGTGCATAATTATGACAATTTAATTTAATCGCTTGGTTGGTAGAGTTGTCAGGCTTAATGCGCAGTTGGAGAACAATGTTGTAAGGCAAGTACAAGTTGAAATTTGAAAATAGTTGTTTTAGTCTGATATAGCCGGGCATTTTTATTTAAAAGGAGTGGAAACTATTTTAAATCGACTTTTTTGGGGGAAAATGGATTGCGGGGAACAACTGACAATGAATCAGAAGTGAAATTATCTTGCATTTAACTTTATGTTTATATTCTAGATTTAACGACACACTGGAAGAAGAAGAATAAACATTAAAAATAGAGTGCACATTGGAAAATTAGAGTGTTACATTGCACATTTAAGACGAGTTATAATATTCAAATTTGAGAAATGGGTAATCAACTTGGTCGCAATACAGTAAAATTTGTAACAAGTGGAAGGACATGGATCCTAATCTTGCCACTAGCTCATCCGACCCAACAATGGATCCTAATAATGCCATGGTCTCCTTTGACCCTCGACACCAAGTGAAAATCAAACATGTATGGGTCGATCTAGAAGAGATCCCTACCACTAGCTCCATGGAAGATTTCATGAGCCATCCCACATATGCACATATGGTCAGCACCATCATAGGCCACAATAGCACTACCATCCTTGCTAACTTTCAGCGTGAGGGTTATCCTCATTCCACCTGGACTCTGATTACCCAGTATAGCACATCCCATACATATCCCATCCAACATGTTTCAGCCCACAGTGCAAGAAATCATTGACCTAAGCCTAATAACATCCCAAGTCGCCTCACTTATACCCCACTTATGCAAAGCAACCACCACCCAACCCATAGTACACACTACAACACAGTCAACTTCCTTCTCTATTATGGAAGCTTCACCTTCTAATCCTACGCCACCTCCAGCATCTCGACCAACCCAATATGTTGCTACCCAAGCCACCCAACCTATCATTAATCAATCATTATTACCCAACCTATTTCCACCCAACCAATCCTCTCATTGCCACTAGCTGCACAGGCCTCGGCCGCTTCTGCGATGACAACATTACCTCCTTCCAATCCTCCACCACAATAGTAAAAACCATAATTCACCACAAGCATGCCACCTACATGAGCCTTCAACCAAACTTTGTTTCCTTAATGTCCTACATTCCATGTCCAACCAGCAATACCATCCCAGAGTGCTCCAGCACCCTATCTAAGCATCCAAACACAACCCAATGTGCCTACCTCCCAATAAGATTTCCAAACCACTAAAACCATGCAAGCAACCTCAGCATCTGCTTGGAAATATTCCTAGGTAGCTTTACAAGCTCTTGGAGTGACCATAAATTCACACATCAGAAACCCTCCTACCTCTCAAGTGCAGCAACAATTCTTCAATCCCTTCGCACAACCTCCCTAACCTCGACAACCAACCTTTACCAATTACTTGTTCATGCCTCCATCTGCAGCAACGTAAAATGTACCACCTCCCCAACAACCAAGTACTTTCGCATGAATCAACTACCTCGCTCCTGCCTTCAGAGGGATGAACACACAAGGCATCTATCCATCCTATAGTAGCACTAGCGCCCAGCCAACCTATGTAGGCCAAACCTATACTCGCCCAACCTACCAAGCACCACAAAAAGCACAACCCTTCTACCAACAACCTTCACAACCACAGCCGACCTTACCTCCACTACCTGAGCAGTATTATGCCCAACAGCAGCAACTGCTACCCCCATCGCAACTCGCATATGCAATCAGTCAATCTCCTTACCATATTCCTCAATATCCCCCACAAAATCCTCCATATTCCCAGCATCATTTGACCCATATCAAGCACCGGGATCCAATATAATGGGGGCAGCAACTCCAACACCTGTCAACTTAGAGTGGGAGGAGATGAAGAACGCTCTTAAGGAGCTCCGTACAGGGACTAAAAGCAAGACCTTCAAATTTAACAAAGTGTGCCATTATCTGTTTGACCACTCCATCATAACGGTTCCCTTCCCTCACTTATACCCCACTTACACCAAGTGACCACCACACAAACCATAGTACACACTACAACACAGTCAACTCCCTTCTCTATTATGGGAGCTTCACCTTCTAATCCTACGCCACCTCCAGCATCTCAACCAACCCAAAATGTCGCTACCCAAGCCACCCAACCTATCATTAATCAATCAGTTATTACCCAACCTATTTCTACCCAACCAATCCTCTCATTTCACTAGCTGCACAGGCCTCAGCCGCTTCTGCGATGACATCATTACCTCCTTCCAATCTTCCACCACAATAATAACAACCAAAATTCACCACAAGCATGCCACCTACGGGAGCCTTCAACCAACCTTTGCTTCCTTAATGTCCTACATTCCATGTCCAACCAATAATACCATCCCAAAGTGCTCCAGCACCCCATCCCAACATCCAAACACAACCCAATGTGCCTACCTCCCAATAAGATTTCCAAACCACTAAAACCACGCAAGAAACCTCATCATCTGCTTGGAAATATTCCTAGGTAGCTTTACAAGCTCTTGTAGTGCCCATGAATTCACACATCATAAACCCTCCTACCTCTCAAGTACAGCAGCTCAATTCTTCAATCCCTTCGCACAACCTCCCCAACCTCAGCAACCAACCTTTACCAATTACTTGTTCATGCCTCCATCTGCAGCAACATAAAATGTACCACCTCCCCAACAACCAAGTACTTCTACATGCATCAACTACCTCGCTCCTCCCTTTAGAGGGATGAACACACAAGGAATCTATCCATCCTATAGTAGCACTAGCGCCCAGCCAACCTATGTAGGCCAAACTTATGCTCGCTTAGCCTACCAAGCACCACAAAAAGCACAACCCTTCTACCAACAACCTTCACAACCACAATCGACCTTACCTCCACTATCTGAGCAGTATTATGCCCAACAGCAGCAGTTGCTACCCCCATCGCAACCCGCATATGCAGTCAGTCAATCTCCTTACCATACTCCTCAATATCCCCCACAAAATCCTCCATATTCCCCAGCACCATTTGACCCATATCAAGAACCGAGATCCAATATAATGGGGGCAGCCACTCCAACACCTATCAACTCGAAGTGGGAGGAGATGAAGAACACTCTTAAGGAGCTCCGTACAGGGACTAAAAGAAAGACCTTCAAATTAAACAAAGTGTGTCATTATCTGTTTGACCACTCCATCATAACGGTTCCCTTCCCCAAGCACTTTGAGACTCCAAAATTTGACAGATATAGGGGGAGGGAGATCTCACCAGTCATGTTAAGGAATTCTATATGGCTTTCCAAGAGGTTGCCCATAGTGACAACTACCTCATGCACCTTTTTCCAAAGAGCTTGTGAGAAACCACTCTTGAATGGTTCTATAAAATCCCTTATGGTACGGTCTCGCATTTATAGAACTATCTGAGAAATTTGTGGCACAATATGCGTATAACATCAAGAGCAAACTATCTCTCCTAGATCTCTGCAATTCTAAATATAATGGTGGAGAAAGCTTGGCAGATTACCTCCAATGATGGCAAGGACTTACCACAAGACTATCATATCAACCCCCCAAAAATCACTTGACCAAGATATTCATTGATAATTTGCACCCCAATCTAGCCCATCACATGTGCATGATTTACATACAAACTTGCTAGGAATACAAGGAAAGGGAATGGACCTCTAGAAGATCCTTCTAGACGATCGTACTATCAAGAACTATAAGGAAACACAATACAACATGTCCATAATGATCGTTCGCGCTACTGGAACAAGAACAAGAATGCAATAACAGATGATGCCACCAATGCCAAACATGTCCAAATAGTTGTAGTTGGACCACAGCCACCGCAACCTCCCGTCTACCATCCAATGACCAATCAAACTAATGTTATATCAGTCCCTTAGGGACAGTCCAAACCATGAGCCCAGAATACCCAGAAGCGCACGTTCACCCCTTTAGATGATCCCATAGATGTCATCTTCCTTATAATAGCTAAGGCTAATCTGGTTGTGTACCCACATACTCAACCATTTGACGAGTCTACTCCCAATTTTGTATGGTATAAATATAATGAATAATGTGACTACCATCGTGTTAAGGGACACACCACCCTAAAGTGCGTGAAGCTAAAGCACTACATCCAGGATCTCATAGATCACGAGGAAATCACAGCGGATCCTCCAGCACAAACCTCAGCTAATGCAAACCTTCAAATATACCAAAATGTGTTTCCTCCACACAACATTGGCAAAGGACCTACCAAGCCCAATCCACCCCTGAACCAAGGGCAAGGAAAATAAGGAGATCACGTCGATGGAAAATATTACACCACTGCCTACATCAACTACGATAATTTCATTGGTTACATCTCCCAGGCTAAGCATATGGTCAGTGTGATCCATGTCAAAGGTGTTGATAGTCAATGCACAGTTACCACACGTTGAGGGAGGATTCCTATCACAAGTACCACTAATGCTCCATCCACCTATGCACAATATAACCTCTTGGAACACCTTGGGAATATGCCTTCACAAATCTCCATCTTGGATCTCCTCCATACTTCACACATCCATCAGGAGATCCTCAATAAGGATTTACAAGAGTCTTGTGTACCCATTGACCCAACGCAATTTCAAGCCTTGGTAGGTCACTTCTCAACACCATGTGGCCTCTCATTCAAACCTTCTGACATTCCATCAGTGGAGCCAGATCATATCCTCCCACTTTGCATCGTCATCATGGTCAATGACTTCGTTGTTAAACAAGTCATGATATATAATGGTTTGGACCTTAATTTATGCACATTAAAATTCATAAATCAAGTGGGGTACACTAAGGTAGATATAAAAAATGATGTCACTACCATTAAATCCTACGACAACCTAGAATGCACCATCTTGTTGTCCATCTAGCTCAGCCCAGCTGTACATGACACAATATGCCATGTTGTTGATCTTAACCTCTTGTACAATATCCTCCTTGGTTTCCCGTAGATCCATTGTTAGGAATAACAGTCCACAAGACAACTGGGAGGTGGGGTGAATCAGTTATGATATAGATTATTAAACTTTAAACTTTATAAACCAAAACTGCAATGCAAATGATAACACAGTAAATGCCAACACAATAACACAATACTTTTTGTCCAGGAAACCCTATTAAGGGTAAAACCCCGGTGGGAATTAGCACCCACAAATAATGTACTAAGAGTATAGTATGCATGTTAAAAGATTTAGCCCTGTTAGGAGCTTATTACAACATTACAGTACATAGTCCCTATTAGGAGACAAACCCTGTTAGGAGTCAAGAAAAGTAGTAGGTTCACTGCCCAGGAACACTGCCCAAAGAAGGTTAAATCCACCCTCAAGGATTCACAATCTGAACAAGTGTATATAGGAAATATACAATCCAGTGAGTTGTCTGATAGCAACTGTCTTTGCTTGGTCAGTTCCAATGAAGTATTCTTATCACAAACTCTGCTCTACATCCATCAGCCAAACAAGCCTCGCAGCTTTCACTTATCTTCCTTTACAATCTCTTCCACTACCGCATCTTTTTAAAAGAAAAGATCACTCATATACCCTATTACAATAATTTATTAGGTCGGCCAGTTAAGATTTCCTAATACACAAATAATTAATTAGGTTGGCCAATTAGGCTTTCCCAATATATAAATAATTATATAACCTCATGCTAAGATACACAGTACCTATAACAAGTAAACATCAAATATAATTCATCAGTTATACTCCCAGATCCGCAATCCACGCTCGCAATTCATATAACACACTACATGTCTGAAGTCGGCCACCAAATAGGTCTCCTCCAGAATACATGCCACAACTGACATCACCAAAATTCTCACATCAATCGAACACAACCCAATATTCCATAATATGTCTACAATCCTCTAGTAAGCTTGCATCACCTGAAATATCTTCACCAGTAAGATATACCCAAAACACAAAGACCTGCTCTGTTAAGCATCACAGTTACAGTCCAGAAACCAATCTTTACTAAAACAATTGTAACATCTTCAATATGTAACATAAAGCCAAGAAACCTTAGGAATAAGGTCAACACACATCCTTCTTCATATAGCCAACTTCGATCATTCTGAAACATCTATACAGTGTCTGTACACTTCTTCCAGTCAAGTAACCAGTCTGTCCTCTCCCATAGAAACATATGTTGACATCAGTGACAAAACATGAATATCAACAACATGAATAGTACCCAAAACTAATATCATCCAACAATCTCCCCCTTTGGCATTAATGGAAACATATGGGAAAATCCATCAACCTAAAATCAACTCAAAAATACTTTCTCCTCTCAATGCAATCTTCTCAATATCCTCAACACAAACCTCCCAAAATAGTAGGGATTTTCACATAGATTCCTTCCCCCTTTGGCAGCAATGGAAAAGGGTGACATAACTCATCTGTAATCTTCTATATATTTTTCAAATCTTCATGTCCAAATGTGCTCTAGTGTTCCTTCGATCACTCCCCCTGAGGAGTAGATCCATACATCAAGTCCAGAAAATGATATAGCTTTGAAAGCCACTGGACAGATGCATATCTGCATCAATCAATTATCACAAGGAGAGGCTCTGACCCCAAGCATGGTTCTGAGATAGTCAAAAGTATCCTTTGGCAAAGGTTTTGTAAATATATCTACTATTTGTTCCTTTGTGCTAATATATTCCAGTTTTATTTCTTTCTCTACTACCTTCTCCCTCAAGAAATGATACTTAATAGAAATATGTTTATTCTTTGAATGCATTACAGGATTCTTTGGCATATTCATTGTGTTGATGTTATCACAATGGATAACCACTAGTTCTTCAAAAATTATTCCAATGTCCTTCAGCATTTGTTTCATCCAAACAACTTGTGAGTAATTTATTGCAGCAGCAACATACTCTGATTCAACAGTAGATTGAGCAATACAGTTATGCTTCTTGCTCAACCAAGAAACCAACCTTTTCCCAAGGAAAGATGCACCACCACTAGTACTCTTTCTCTCGTCCACATTTCTTGTCCAATCAGCATCAGTATAAGCCTGTAAAATAAAATCATCTAATTTTTCATACCATAATCCATATTTTGTTGTTCCTTTCAAATATCTAAAAATTCTTTTCATAGAAGCAAGATGTGTCTCTTTGGGATCTGCTTGATATCTTGCCACAATACCAACTGCATTGGTAATATCTGGTCTAGTGTGAGGTAGATATTGTAGACCACCAATCATAGATCTATACTTTGTGTGAACTACACTTTGAGTCTCATCATTACTAGTCAGTTTATGTCCAGTCACCATAGGTGTTCCAACGGGTTTACAATATTCCATTCCAAACTTCTTCAACATTTCCTTAAGATACTTGGTCTGAGATATAAAAATGTCATTCTTACTCTGATTAATTTGCAAACCAGGGAAAAAATTTATTTCACCGATCATTGATATCTCAAATTCATTTTCCATTTCTTTAGAGAACTTCTTACTCATCTTATCATTGCCTCCAAAAATGATATCATCAAAAAAAATTCTATGATTAAGATTCCACCTTCATCAGTTCTTAAATATAAATTATTGTCTGCATTACCTTTTCTGAAACCAAGATGAAGTAGATACTTGTCCAGTCTTTCATACCATGCTCTAGGTGCTTGTTTTAGTCCATACAGTGCTTTCTTCAGCTTATAAACCATTTCTCCATCCTCTGTCAAAGGAAATCCATCAGGTTTCTCAATGTAAACTTCTTCTTCCAGATCACCATTCAAGAATGTTGATTTCACATCCATCTGATATACTTTCAAGTCTTTAGGTGCAGCATAAGAAAGAAATAATCTCATAGCTTCCAACCTAGCAACAAGAGAAAATGTTTCTTCATAGTCTATGCCTTCTTGTTGTGAGTAGCCTTTACATATCAGTCTATCCTTGTTTCTTACCATTTTTCCTTCCTCATCCATCTTATTTTTGAAAACCCATTTTGTACCTATCACATTTTTGTTCTTAGGTCTTGGAACCAATTCCCAAGTATTGTTTTTATTTATCTTTTCAAGTTCTTCTTCCATAGATTTAGTCCAGGATTCATCTCTACATGCTTCATCAGTAGTCTTTGGTTCAACTTGAGAAATCAAACAAATTTCATTTCTAACTCTAGCTCTAGTCATCATACCTTTATTTTCATCACCAATAATTTGATCTTCAGGATGGTTCTTCTTAACATACCTCGGAGTCTTTGGAATCTTATTAACTTCAATCACTTTATCTTCAATTTCATTTTCAATCATCAAAGGTTCTTCGGGTTCAACAGTGACCTCTTTCATTTATGTAATCTGACCACAGTCATATATTCTTTCCTCAATCTGAAAATTTTCATCTATCCTCACATTGGCGCATTCAATCAACTTCCTCAATCTCATATTGAAACATTTATATGCTTTACTCTTAGTAGAATAACCAAGAAAAATTCCTTCATCACTTCTAGCATCAAACTTCCCTATCTCATCATCTCTTTTGATATAACATTTACTTCAAATTATTCTAAAATATTTTACAGTAGGTTTATGATCAAACCATAATTCATAAGGAGTCTTATTTGTACCTTCTCTGATCTGAATTTTGTTCAAGGTGTACACAGCAGTGCCAACTTCTTCTCTCCAATGAACATGTGACACATTTCCTTCCAGCAACATAGTCCTTGTAGCATCTAATATAGTTTTGTTTCTTCACTCTACTATCCCATTCTGTTGTGGAGTTCTACCTGAGCTGATGTCTATCTGTATATTCCATGTTCTTCATAGTAGGTATTAAATAAATCTGATGTAAACTCTCCACCTCTGTCTGATCTCAAACATTTTATCTTCAAACCAGATTCATTCTCAAATTTTGCTTTAAATAACTTAAATTTGTCAAATGCTTCAGATTTCTCTCAAATATGTAACCCAAATCATTCTAGAAAATTCATCAACAAAAAGTATAAAGTACCTTTCACTGTAATATGATTTTATTCTTGTAGGACCACACAGATCTATATGCACTAGATCCAACTTTCCTTTTCCTGAATAAGATTTGCTTTTAAAACTGCTTCTGGTCTGCTTCCCCATAACACACTCTCTACACATAGTATTAGATGGTTTAACAATCTTAGGTAGATCTCTTACAGCATTATTCATACTTGCCTTCACAATGTTATCAAAGTTAACATGACAAAATCTTTTATTCCATAGCCAACTATCATCAACCTTCGTAATAAAATATTTAGCTTCAGATGTATTCAATTCAAATACATTACCTCTAGATTTAGTACCAGATACGATCAAATCTCATGATTTACTTCCGATAGAGCATTTCCCATTAATGAATTCAACTGATAACCTCTGTCCACTAACTATCCAACACTCAACAGATTATTCTTAAGTCCATCAATAAGTAATACATTGTCAGTATTTTTCTTTCCATCCAAAGAAATAGATCCTACTCCAATGATAAGTTTAGGAGTATTGTCACCAAATCTAGCAACACCGCCATCATATATTTTCAACTCACAATTTTTTTTTATCTCCAGTCATATGATGTGAACAACCACTGTCTATAACCCATTCAGATTTCTTTTCAACACGAGATACTAAGTCTTTTTCCTCATGTATAGGTTCATCATCCTTTATAAAAATAAATCCAATTTCATCATAGTCGTTGTCATCATCATAAATACCCTCACTAGCATAATAACATTCCTTGTCTTTAGGATACTTTGATTTGTAAAACTTAGGTTTGTGCTTAGGAACCCTTGTAGGAAATATAGATGCAAAATGACCAATCTTGTTACATGAAAAAAATTTCAAAGGTAATTTTCCTTCAAATTTACCCTTACCTCTCTTCTCTCTTCTAGCGATCAATGCTACCACTTCATCTAGCTTTCTTTATTCATCCTGTATATGTTCTCATTCCTCAGCATAGTCTCCAAGCTCTTCTCTCAAGTCACCATAGTTGGTTCTCACAATTCCTGATAAGGTCTTTTTTTTCTTATGCACGGTTGCCTTGAATGCTAACTCAACTTTAGGTAAAGTATCTCCCAATTTTGTGGCCACAAAAGTAGTTAGTTTTCCAATCAACATCTCTCTAGTGAAGTCCGGTGTCAAAGGTATAATCTCCTCCATATCTTGTACTTTGGTTCTATATGTAGGTGTCAATATCTGAGTATCTTTGCAATCACTTCTTCCTCACTATAAGTACCTCCAGAGTTTCTAATGCCAGTAACCAATTTAGTAATTCTCTGTTCATATGCCCTAATGTTCTCATCTTCTCTCATCTTCTGTGATTCCATCTTTGTCTTCCAGTTTTGTATCTTTTCCTATTTTGTAAACTTATCTCCTTCATATAGTGCCTCCAATCTTGTCCAGATCTCATGCGCAGAGTCCAAGTCCTTTACTTCTGTGAATTCACCTTTAGAAAGTGTGATGATAAATGATTCCCTAGCAACCATATTACATGAAAATAGTTTCTTTTAATCTTCAGTAGATTTATCCAGTTCATCCTCAGTCGCTACCTTCTCATCCTTCTTTGTGATCATCCAGTAGTCAAGTCCCAAACATAGCAAATGTGTTCTCATCTTGTTCTTCCAACTGTTAAATTTTTCAGGATCAAATTTTGGACTATCCTTCCTGTAGTAACTCATCTTTAGGATCACCTCAAGTTGTTAAGCTTTCTCTCTAAGGACCAGTAGCTCTGATACAAATTATTAGGAATAACAGTCCACAAGACTACTGAGAGGGGGGTGAATCAGTTGTGATATAGATTATTAAACTTTAAACTTTATAAACCAAAATTGCAATGCAAATGATAATACAGTAAATTCCAACACAATAACATAGTACTTGTTGTCAACAAAACCCTATTAAAGGTAAAACCCCGGTGGGAATTAGCACCCACAAATAATAAACTGAGAGTATAGTATCCATGTTAAAAGATTTAGCCATTTTAGGAGCTTATTACAACATTACAGTACACAATCCCTGTTAGGAGATAGACCTTGTTATGAGTCAAGAAAAGTAGTAGGCTCACTGCCCAGGCACACTAACCAAAGAAGGTTAAAGCCACCCTCAAGGATTCACAATCCGAATAAGTGTATATAGGAAATATACAATCCAATGAACTGTCTGATAGCGACTGTCTTTGCTTGGTCAGTTCCAATGAAGTATTCTTATCACAAATTCATCTCTAGATCCAGCAACCAAACAAGCCTCGCAGCTTTCACTTCTCTTCCTTTTCAATCTCTTCCACTACCACATCTTTCCAAAAGAAAAGATCACTCATATATACCCTATTACAATAATTTATTAGGTCGGCCAATTAAGCTTTCCTAATACATAAATAATTAATTAGGTCGGCCAATTAGGCTTTCCCAATATATAAATAATTATATAATCCCTTGCTAAGATACACACAGTATCTATAACAAGTAAACATTAAATACAATCCATTAGTTATACTCCCACATCCACAATCCACGCTCGCAATTCATATTACACGCTACTGTAATATATAAAATGGATGTTAATAAAGTGTAAAGATGTAAAGGGTAAATACTGGGGTTGATGGATTGTTATGTGTAAGAAAGATAAGATGTTCCTGTTAATGTCAAATACACAAAGAAATGATCCAAATTGATTAACCCCAAAGGAAGGATCAATGCATAAATGAATCAATCAATTGGAAATGAGAATAAAGAGGAAGACCTTAGATTCCATTTTATACAAGAGAATATGTGATATATTTAGGAAGATTAAAGACTTAAATTGAAATGAATTGAAGAAAAGTACTAACCTTAAAATGCTATAGATCATAAGAATGTTGTTTTTGGGTGTCTACAGTGAGTTTCTGGAAAATTTGCAACCAGATCTGGAACAAAAATGCACAGACGATCAAAACCCTGAAATCTTTTTCCGATCTTGCTCACTTCCGATTTTGACCCAAAATTGAATGTCACCTTTGACCCAAAATTTCTGATTTTGACCCTGAACAAAATGTCAATTCTGAACCAGAAATGAATTTCACCTTTGACCTAGAATTTTTTATTCTGACCCAGAATAGAATGTCGATTCTACCCCAAAATCTCTAATAGAAAATCTATTTCTGGATCTTGATAGTTTGTCGAAAGGGTATCTGAATCTGCACTCCAATTTCTTGTTCTGAACCTATCCCTGAAAGAAAAATGGTTTTTTTGTTGGGGGGAGGGGTTTTCCTTGGTCAAACCTCAGTTTTGGAATTAACCTAAAAGTATAATTAAAATTGCACAAGTAAACAAAGTAAATGAACAAATTTACCTTGCTTATATAGAACCCTTGTGGTGGATTCGAATCCATGGATCCACAAGTATGTATGAACCAAATGGATGTAGAATATAGAATTTCAGATGTAGGATGTCTCAAATCAATTGCTTGTAGATCTTCAACACCAATCTTGAATGGATCTTAGAATAGGAAGAGGCTTGGAGGAATATGGATGGAGAAATCTTCAACAAGAGGACTCCATAGAGCTTGAATCCTTCAATGGCTACCAATGGATCTCCTTGATGAATTGAATGCTTGATTGTCTTTGAGTGCTTTAATGCTTGATAGTAGATTCTTTCTTCAATAGATCATGCATAGAGTTGTCTTAGATGGTTCGTCCTTATGTTTCAAGTCTTAGATTGTTAGAGAAAATGAGAGGAGAAAGCTTCCTTATATATGAATCTAGGGCACAATCTTCCTGAGAGGCCTACATAGGAGAATTAAATTCAAATTAGACCTATATCCCTAGAAGAGGACCTATATTAAATATAATTTAATATTCATCGCTTTGGAACCCAAAACAGCCGACCCGGAAGTGGGAATTAAATCTTTTCGAAGCCCGATATTTGAAAACCTCATAATCATGAAATCTGGACCCTGGGTTAGAATCAAGGTCGATTCTGACCTAGGTCAAGGTCGAGGTCGACCTTGACCCAAAAAGGTTGATTTTGACCCTGAGGTCAAAAGTCTCAGTTTGCAGTTTAGGGTGCCAGAAACAGGTCAGAGAAAAGTGGGAAATGGGGCAAAACAGGGGGAAAGCCAGATCAAAGTCAGAGACCCATCCAAGGTGCTTGACATGACCCCAAACCACTTACTCAGAAGGCTAAACCAGTCTACAATAGAATTGATTCCATTTTCCAACTATACATTTAGTCCCCACTTTAGCAAGAGTATGGACTCGATGCAAACTCTTGGTAAAGGAGTTCATGAAGAAAAGATAATCTTATTGAAATCAAAAGGGACAAAGAAATCCTCAAGCCCCCATGGACTTAAGTCTTTATCAACCCTAAGATCACGATGAGAGAGACATTGCTAGTTAAAGAGAAAAAGAGAGAGGGTGTGGTTACCTTGCCCAATGAGAACTTATGTCCCGTTGTGAACCACACAAGGAAACAGTGCAACTAGAAAGATGGAGTTAAACCGCCTAGTGAATGTGGCTACTCACTAGTCAACCCATTGAGGAGATCTGGTCTTAAGGACACCTTCCAACCTTAAGGGATCAAAATATTGTAAATTGAAACTAGAGGGATCAAGAGATCCGTATAAATTTAAACTGGAGGGATCAAGAGATCCTATAAGGTAAAAATTCATGCTTTAAGGATTATTCCTTAATCCATAAAGGGAGAAAGTTTTAAGTTTGAAAATATTTTGAAAGTGTGTGTGTGAAAAAAGTGAGTAGAGCGTATGCCCCCATGTTAAAGTCATTGCTAACACTTTAACAGGATCAATGACTTTGATGGAAACATAAATAACTCCATTGATTACGTTTCCACTACGAGATGCCCCCAAATGAAGACAAAACAAGAGAAATACCACATAAACATACAAAGAACAAAAGGGATCTACCTACTGTGGGGTCAGTATGATCATAAGATAATATGTATATATAGATATGATATTATTACAAATGAATTGACATCATTCCCCAAAGAAAGTACAACTACAATTACAATGGAAGAAAGAAAACTCAAGAGTTACGAAGAAGAGTCTTTTTGGACCACAACATGGAGACCAAAAATAATTAGTGCTACCATGTCGCAGATCCAAGTGGACTACACAAGGAAAATATTTACGAATAATAGCACAAGTACAACATAACATGAAAACAACATATAGAAGAGTAAAGATACATATAGAGGAATTATACTACAGGTTTAATTCCTTTATCACCTTGCACCAACAAAGTAACAAGGGTCATATAAAAGAATCTAACAAACATTTAGAAAACACAAAAAAGGGCTACCATGAAGGACAAGCCAATCAAGTGCACTGCCTACTCTCCCTATCTCAGTTTATATGATTTAGGGAAGGTGGGAAAGTCGCAAGAGTGACTATATCCAATATAGTAGCAATAATAGCCAGTTCCAAACAAGGATCCTCTTGAGAATCACGATGTTCGATACTAGGTGTAATTATCAATTGAGTTGAAAGCATATGAGGTAAATCAGTATCAAGATTGATGGTCTCATATTCATCACTATGATCAATAGGATCATCAAGAGTATCCTCCTCATCAAGATTAATTAAAATAGGATCTAAGATGTGAATAGAATCATCATAATCATTCATCTTAACATCATTATGAACATTAACTTCCTCCAACACATCAGGCATAGGTAGGTCAAAAGAAGGTAAAGAAGTTCAAAGAATAGAGGAACGAGCCCTAGCATTATCCCTACGCTTCTTACGATGTTCATTATCAGATTTGTTACGCTTATCTTTGTTTGACATATGTTGAGAACTAGGGGGAATGACAATTGGTTCTGTCACAGGTTCTATAGGAGGATTGGTAGGATTCGCAATAGGCTGAGAAGTGAAACTGGGAGGCTAAGTAATAGAGCTAGCAGTAATGGATAAAGGAGGTATAGGAGTGGGAAAAAAACCATGGTTAAGATCTATCTGAAGCATGCTTAACTCAAAAATCTTGCGATGTTTATAGGCTTGATATTAACGAAAAAGATTATCAGGGCGAGGAGGACATGAATTAGGTAATGAAGGCCAAAATAAATCAAGAGTAGCACAATCTCTAGGCCTAGAAGGTTGATACAAACAATGATTAATAATTTTCACTTCTCCATTATGAATGAACTTAATACACTTATGAATAGGAGAAGCAATAGCATGCATGGTAGTTAACCAAGGCAAACCAAATTTGACTTGAAACTAATTAGAAGTGGGAACGACAATGAAGGTAGTATCTACAACTTTACCACAAAGTTCAACAGGCAAGTTAATAGAACCAAGTGAAGATAGAGAAAACCATTACAAGTTTGGATCCATGCATTAGATGTATCATAACAATCACATTGTACATTTTTCATAAAAAAGGTTTTCCTCACTAATGACATTTATTGAAGATGTGGAATCAACAAGGAAACCACACATAGGTATCTTAACAATCCTAGCATAAATATAAAGAGGACCATCGGGAGCCTTAATAGTCTCAGAATCATCAAAGGTAATTGAGAGTTCCCTGGCTCATTTATCCTTAGTTTGTTTCTGAGGTTTAGGTGGAATTTGAAGTTTAAGTGGAGGCGAAGGATCTTGAACAGTAGATTGAGATGAAATAGCGCTCTCCACATGATTAACAATGTGATTGAGATCATCCATCTTTGAATCGTAAACAATATCCACAGAAGATGGTTGAGCGATGGTATTAGTATCATATGTAGGTAAAGGATTTGTATAGATTTGAAGGTTTTGATTAGGAGGAGAGACATATTTGTTCCCACTACCATCAAAATTATCAACAGATAAAGCATTAGAATCTATTAAGTCTTGAACCTTATGCTTTGGAGAATAACATTTTTCAGTATCATAGCCATTTTGTCGATGGTATTGACAAAAAGCTTTAGGATCAAAGGATTTTGATGCCCTCATAGTAGGGATAATAGGTTGGATAGGAGGCTAGGTAATCATATTAGCACTTAACAACCTACTCATAATATAATGTAAATATTAAGAGAGAGGATTAAATGTACAATTCAAACAGAAAGTAGTGGATGCAGAAGTGGCATTGTTGGATGCAACAACAACTTGATCAGCGACTGCATTCGTCTATTTATTGATCTTGACATAGTTGTTAGGTTTCTAAAACTTATTAGGATAAGGAGCAGCGTCACTCTTGTCAATTGGAACAGGAGCCATTGGAGTGTTTCTCTCAAATTGACTCACTTGTAATAGATAATGATGAAGTGTTGCACAAAGTTGTTGAAAAGAGGTAAATCCAGTGAGCAAAATCTTATCTCTAATATCCTTTTGTAAATTTGAAATAAACATATGTTGAATATCAATATCAGGAACATGATAAGAAATCTAAGCACACAAATGCTTAAATCTACCAATAAAATTAGTCAATTTTTCCTTAATGTTTTGTTTACAAATCATTAAATTAGTTAAGGAAACTTGCGGACCAATATTATTTTGAAATTGTTGGATAAATGTATTAGCAAGTTTAGGAAAAGAATCAATAGAATAAGGAGGTAAATAAAAATACCATTGCAAGGCCTTATCACGAAAAGTTCTAGCAAACAACTTAGCTAAAATCCTATGGTCATGAGCATAATCACTACAAAGGATTTGAAATGTTTTAACATGAGTAACAGGATCTCCCTTACCATTGTAATTCTCAAGATGATTCATATCGACTTGCTAAGGGATAGTAGCATGAATAATGTCTAAGGATAAAGGACTACCCATGTCAAATGTAGGACTGCTAAACTTGGATTGGGTTAAGGATGCAAGTTGTTGTTGTAAAGATGACACAATTTGAGCCAAACTAATGATTGTGCAATCATTAGAAGAAATAGGTGGCATAGAAACATTAGGAACACTAGGAAAAGTGTAAGAAGCGGCAGGAGTGGAAGACACAGCCGGTGGAACACTTGGAACCATAGTTGGAAGAGGATTGGAATAAGTAAAATGAACACTATGATAAGAAGGCTGTGAGGTAGGTAGAGATACCGATGGAACACTCATGGGAATAGATGAAATTGGAAGAGATGTATTCATTAAAGGAGGTGTGTAAGTAGGAATTCTAGGTAAAGGAATGGAAGAAGGTTCCCCACTGGTGACAGGAGGAGTGAATCCTAGATCTTGAGCCTCTTGAGCTTAGGGTTTAACATTCAAATGCACAAGATGAGTGATACCACGCAAGAGATTAACACCATGATCACTATCATGAAGGAATTTATTAAGAGCCTCTATAGCTTGGATGGAATATTGATTATGGTTTTCTTAAATAAGCCAATTTCCCATTTTATCAAGTTCCGTTGAAAGTTTTTGGACTTGTTCAAGAGGAACTCTTAAAGAATCATTCTCATCATGAGATGAGTGAGAAGATTTATGCTCCATAGAAGGATTGGAATCATGGGTGGTCAAATTGTCATCCGAGATCCTAAGGAAAGGAGAGGAAGACTCGGGATCAAAGGAACCCTTAAGTCTACGGCTTCTTCTAACCGAGATGCAATAAGTAGGACTAGAAGTAACTTAAAGCTCATACACCAATGTAATGCAAATGAACTAATTTAGGAAACACAAGATTTTGATTTATAATTTTTGAAATGTAAATGAAGAACATAAAATAAAGCTAATCTAATATGCATGCAAGATCTAACATAAAAATGTAAATCTAACACCAAAAAAGAAAGAGTTGTCTATCGCGGGTTCACCAAAATGTAATACATAAAATGGAGGTTAATAAAATGTAAATGGTAAATATGGGGGTTGATGGATTGTTATGTGTAAGAAAGATAAGATGTTCCTTTTAACCTCAAATACACAAAGGAAGGATCCAAATTGATTAACCTGAAAGCAAGGATTAATGAATAAATGAATTAATCGATTGGAAATGAGAATAAAGAGGAAGACCTTAGATTCCATTTTATAGAAGAGAATGTGTGATAGATTTAGGAAGATTAAAGACTTTAATTGAAATGAATTGAAGAAAAGTATTAGCCTTGAAATGCTACATATATGAATAATGATGTTTTCAGGTGTCTACAATGAGTTTCTAGAAAATTTGCAACCGGATCTGGAATAGAAACGTAGAGAAGAACAAAACCCAGAAATTTGTTTTCGACCTCGCTCAATTTTGATTTTGACCCAAAAGTGAATGTCACCTTTGACCCAAAATTTCTGATTCTGACCCTGAAAAAAATGTTGATTCTGACCCAAAAATGAATGTCACCTTTGACCCAGAATTTCCGATTCTGACCCAGAACAGAATTTTGATTCTGACCCAATATCTCTAATAGAAGATTTGTTTCCGGATCCTGATAGTTTGCCAAAAAGGGTATCTGAATCTGCACTCCAATTTGTTGTTCTGAACCTATCCCTACAATAAAATGGTTTGTTTGTTGGGGGGGAGGGGTTTTCCTTCTTCAAACCCCTATTTTGGAATTAACCTCAAAGTATAATTGAAATTTCACAAGTAAACAAAGTAAATGAACAAATTCACCTTGCTTGTATAGAAACCCTTGTGGCAAGTTCAAATCCATGGATCCACAAGTATGTATGCACCAAATGGATGTAGAATGTAGAATGTCTGATGTAGGATGTCTCAAATCAATTTCTTGTAGATCTTCAACATGAATCTTGAATGGATCTTGGAATAGGAAGAGGATTGGAGGAATATGGATGGAGAAATCTTCAACAAGAGGGCTCCATAGAGCTTGAATCCTTCAATGGCTACCAATGGATCTCCTTGATGAATTGAATGCTTGAATGTCTTTTAGTGCTTTAATTACTGATAGTAGATACTTTCTTCAATAGATCATGCATAGAGTTCTCTTAGATGGTTCGTCCTTATGTTTCAAGTCTTAGATTGTTAGAGAAAATGAGAGGAGAAAGCTTCCTTATATATGAATCTAGGGCACAATCTTCTAGAGAGGCCTACATAGGAGAATTAAATTCAAATTAGACCTATATCCCTAGAAGAGTACCTATATTAAATATAATTTAAGAGTCGTCACTTTGGAACCCAAAATAGTCGACCCAGAAGCGGGAATTAAATCTTTCTGAAGCCCAATATCTGAAAACCTCGAAATCATGTAATCTGGACCCTGGGTCAGAATCAAGGTTGATTCTAACCTAGGTAAAGGTCAAGGTCAACCTTGACCTAGGTCAAGGTTGAAGTCGACCTTGACCCATAAAGGTTGATTTTGACCCTGAGGTCAAAAGTCTCAGTTTGCAGTTTAGGGTGCCAGAAATAGGCCGAAGAAAAGTGGGAAATGGGGCAGGACAGGGGGGAAAGCCAAATCCAAGTCAGAGACCCATTCAAGGCACTTAACATGACCCCAAACCACTTACTCAAAAGGTTAAATTATTCTATAATGGAATTTCTTCCATTTTCCAACTATACAGCTACATGTCTAAAGTCGGCCACCAAATAGGTCTCCTCCAGAATACACGCCACAGCTAACGTCACCAGAATGCTCTCATCAATCAAACACAACCCAATATTCCACAATATGTCTATAGTCCTCCAGTAATCTTGCATCACTTGAAATATCTTCACCAGCAAGATATACCCAAAACACAGAGACTTGCTCTATCAAGCATCACAATTACAGTCCAGAAACCAATCTTTACTAACACAATTGTAACATCTTCAATATGTAACATAAAGCCAAGAAAACTTAGGAATATGGTCAACACACATCCTTCTTCATATAACCAACTTCGATCATTCTAAAACATCCATACACTATCCGTACACTTCTGCCAGTCAAGTAACCAGTCTGTCCTCTCCCACAAAAACATATGTTGACATTAGTGACAAAACATGAATATCAGCAACATGAAAAGTACCTAAAACTGATATCATCCAACATCCATTCCATTTTTCCTTCCACATTTCACCAATGCATCAAGTTCCCACACAACAGCACTGAAATCACCAGCCACACCGATCCTCAGCCCTTCGCATACTGTCATGCTTTAGAATCCTCTTTTCAACATTCAAATCATTGCTCAAGGATTGATATTGGCACTTATGTTGCCAGTTCCTCCAAAACCCACTCAGATCCAGAAATTATTCTTGCCTCCATGATTTCCACTATCAAGATTGACAACAAAGTCTACAGGGAATACAACTTATCAAATGCATCCACATTTGGAGCTCTACCTATGAACCCAAATACTCAAGGACATCCACCCTACCAAGGACCGCCAGAGCAAAATGAACCACAACCAAGACAAATTGTATCTTCTACATTCTTATCGCATGGGATTCTAAATAGTCAAAAAATAGAACCAAATATTAACAGATGGTTGTAACAGGATGCTCAAACCCATGATGGCAATCTTCTTGATAGCTTTAAGGAAAACTACCTGCAATCCCACAAGCTAGCCACAAAATGATGGAACTACCAAGGAGGTGGTTTAGGCTGAAAAGAGGGTGGTATGAAGGATCTCATTGAACCTCCCCACTTACTAAGAAGCCAAGGCTTAGTTTTTGGCCTAGACACAACTAGGGGAACCAACACGAACATCTATACCTATCGTAGTCCACTCGGCAAAATCATTGAAATTGAAGGCATCCCTCAAGAGGAAGTTAAGAGATCCTACAATGATATCTTTGATGATGAAACCTTATTTGGAAATTATGTCCTTTGCCAACTCTCCATAAAATTCATTGACTTTTCACTCATTCACCCCAAACTCATAGATTGGGACCAACCAAGCATTGTACATATCAATGAGTTCCAAAATGAGGATGTGCTCCTAAGATTCATGGGGGAAATAGAACAACAGCAAGACTTGGGGGAAGACCTCATCACATGTCTATAAATTGGACCCAACGACATATTTCAGGGAAGAGGAGATCTTTAGTTACAAAAATTTAAAAAGAAAAACATGGGTCTTCTAGTGAAAACCCCTTTGGGGCACTATCTGACTCCAAAAAAAAGTAAAAACAAAGGGTGTACCCCCTATTGAAAACCTCTCTGAGGTGCTAGAGGATGAAGACTCTCCTCTTCCCCTCATTCATGATTATAGGCTGGAACAATCATCCATTCTAATTGAAGAAATGAAACCCATCAGTCTGGGAATGGAAGAATGTATGTAGATCACCTATATAGCAGCATCATTATCAAAGGCTGAATAACTAGCTCTCATCGCACTCCTCTAGGAAGCTACAGTTAACTTTGCATGGTCCTACTCTCACATTCCCAGGTTAGATCCTAACCTAGTTGTGCACCATCTTGTTGTAGATCCAAATTTAAAACTGGTCAAGCAAAAGCTTGGCAAGATGCATCCCAAGGTGGCCTTACTATTCAAAGAAGAATTAGAAAAACTCTTGAAATCTAAGATCATATGTTCTATTGAATATTCAAAATGGATTTCCAACATTGTGCCTCTTTCCAAGACAACCAGAGAAATTAGAATATGTATAGATTTTTGGGACCTCAACAAGGCATGTCCTAAAGATGATTTCCCCTTGACAAACATTGACATGATCGTTGACCTCACAACTAGACATGAGATGTTGTCACTCATGGACGGTTTCTCTAGCTACAATTAGATACACATTGCAGAAGAAGATCAGCATAAGATAGCCTTCACAACCTCTTGGGGTACTTTTTGCTACAACATGATGCATTATGGTTTAAAGAATGCATGGGGCGCATATCAACAAGGCATGATTGTCATCTTCCACAACATGATTCACAAGATCCTTGAAGATTATGCAGATGATATCCTGAAAAAATCAATAACAAGGGAAGATCACCTAGATGTGTTGGAATGTGTATTTGACTGCCTCCATCATTATGGCTTAAAGCTCAACCCAAAAAAGTGTGTTTTCAGGGTTAGATCTGGAAAACTCCTGGGATTCATAGTATCAAGATGAGGCATAGAGATTGATCCCAAGAAATTCAAGGCCATAATGGAAATTCCTCCACCAAGAACACTCAAGCAGATGTGCAAACTCCAAGGAAAGCTACATTTTGTCTGTCGTTTCATCTCACAACTTGCTGATAAGTGTCAACCTTTCACCCATCTATTATGCAAGGACACCAATTTCAAATGGGATCCCCTATGTTATAATTTTTTTTAAAAGATCAAAGAATATCTAGCAAATCCACCCATTTTGGTACCACCAACTCCTGGAAGACCACTCATTTTATATATATTCGTAACTATCACAGCACTGGGGGCACTTCTTTCTCAACTAAACGATAGTGGAAAGGACAGTTCTATCTACTACATCAGTCACACACTTGTGGGATATGAGCTTAATTACTCACACATGAAAAAAGAAAGCTTGGAAGTGGTCTTCACCACTCAAAAGCTCTGGCACTATGTGATCAGTCACACTATAAAGCTCATATCCAAAGTACATCCTCTCAAATATATTCTATCTAAAACTACTCTCATGGGCCACATGGCTAAATGGGTGATGCTCCTAAGTGAATTAGACATTCAGTATGTGGATAGAAAGGCAATCAAAGGACAAATAATTGTGGATCAGTTGGTTGAAGCACCACTAATAGATGTGTATCCCTTAGTCGTGAACACCTATGCATGGTCAAAGAACAACATTCATGGAAGATTTATTTTGATGGCTCTTATACGGCTCATGGGTCAGGGGTAGGAATCCTCTTTTTCACCCCTTAAGGAGACTATATTCCTAAATAATTTAAGTTGGAATTCCCCTACACCAATAATATTGTAGAATATGAAGCACTCGTCTTCATATTAAAAATGACACTTCAATGGAACATCACTGAACTACAAGTATTTGGAGATTCACAACTCATCATAAAGCAAGTCCTAGATGAATTCCTGAAAAAAAAAAGATGATAAGCTGCTACCCTACAAAGAATTGGTGGACAAGATGAAAGAGCACTTTCTACACTTAAAGATCACACACGTCCCCAAATTATAGAATAAAGTGGCAGATGCAATGGCCACCATCGGATCCCTTCTACAAATTCCCTAGGACGCAATACAGTATGAATTCTTAGTTGAGAAGCTCCATGCACCCGCTTATGAGAGCACCGATTCTGAAATTGTGTGTGTCTTGGTTGGTCCTCAGTCCCCATGGTACCATGACATCCATGCTTATCTAAAAAATGGTATCATATCCCCTCACCTCACAAATAACCAACACCAAAACTTTATTCGCAGAGTATCCCGCTACATACTTGTAGCCAATACCCTATGTCATCGAGGATATCACAACATCCTCTCTAGATGTTTAGACTCAAACTAGGTCTCCCTGGTGTTACAAGAAGTACACACTAGAATTTGTGGTGCCCGCACAAGTGGCATGGTCTTAAACAAATAACTTCTCAGAGCATGATACTATTGGCCCATAATGGAACATGATTCCATTGAGTTTGTGAATCAATGCTTACCATGTCAACGGCATGTGAATTTGATTCATGCCCCGACGCAAGTTCTACATCCCATTTCACCTCCATGGCCATTCTCATGTTGGGGCTTCAACCTCGTTGGTAATATCACCCATCTATCCTCAGAAGGACACAAGTACATCATTGCTACTACTGATTACTTCACTAAGATGGTGGAAGCAATTCTTCTCACCCTCACAACATGCATCCAAATATCCAAATCCTTCCTCTACCACATCATCTACCATTTTAGTGTTCCCTCCACCATCTTCAAAGATCATGGTACACCTTTTGAAAATAAACACATGAAAGATTTGTGTGACCAATTCTGCATTCACCATCGCTTTTCAAGTCCATATTTCCCGTAGGAAAATAGCCAAGCTGAGGCAATTAATAAAACCCTCCTTAAGATTTTCAAGGAAGTTGTCAATGATATTCATCATGACTGGCACCTCCAAATCAATCCTTCCCTCTAGGCATATCGTACTTCTTATCATACTCCAATGGGCACCACCCCTTACTCACTTGTGTATGATCTAGAAGTCATCTTACCAATTGAGGTCAAATTTCCATCACTGCGTGTTTCACTTAAGAACCTGATCACTGATAAAGCCTACCGGGTGGCACGCCTCACACAACTGGATATGTTAGATAAGAAGAGACAACAATTATATGATCACCTTGTTATCTACCAGAAAAGGCTTAAGAGAAGCTATAACAAGAAAATCCACCCACGACAATTCCAAGTGGGGGATTTAGTCCTCAAAGAAAATCAAAATTTACAAGTAGACAGAGAAAATAAGGGAAAATTTGAGGTCACTTGGTCAGGCACATATGTTGTCACAACAAAATTTTTCTCAGGGGCATATCAGTTGTCAACAACAGAAAGAGAACCTTTGAATGACCCCATCAACATCATTCACCTCAAGCACTTCTATGCTTGATCTACGCAGTGTACCCCAATTATCTGAAAAAAAATCATAAAAAGTATAGAAAGTCCTAAAAAATCATTCTCTTGGTGAAAACTTGGTAAATAGGCACCTTGATGATAACAAAAAAAAGAAAGAAAAACATAAAAATTAAAGAGAAATAAATCGTCCAATGGTGAAAACTTGGCAATCAGGCACCTTCGACAAGTATGTGTGATGAAAACCTGGGAAACATGTGTCACACATAGTGGATCATACTGTTATCTATCAAACTCTCATCTCTATCCATCTCATCCACCCATCCCTCGCCCTCAATAAATCTCCATCACAAAACCCATATTCCCTGGGTGTTCCATGATCGTACGTGCCTATTACAAAATCGACTCCTATCCCAATCCCTGAGATTTTGCACATACCTTTTGTATATAACTGCTCATTCCTGTCTTGTCAGTTGTACATTGTGTCATATCCCACTATGCTAAGCTTCCATGTGACTACTCAATGTGCACTTCATCCAAATCTCATCCGCCCCCTTCAGCTCACTCAATGAGTTCTTCGATTAAGGTGACATACACACACAATAAAAAAAGCCCCTCATGTCCATCTCCATCCATCTAGGGTCATACGCATCGCATTAGTTCATTATGCATTAAGATTGTTTTAGCATTAATTCATCTCATCAATTGCATATTATTAAGTGCATTCCATGATTTCACGTCATTGTCAAATATAATTAGTTCATTAATTGCATTTTCATTAAGGCATATCATTAAATTGTATTTCATTAGTTCATTTCATTAAGTTATTGTCATTAAGTGTACTTCATTAATGCATTTTTCACATCATTTAATTCATTAATATATTTTCATTGTCACTGGTCCATCTCATTAATCCATTTCATTCCAATAATGCATTTTGTCAGTTAATTTCATTTTGTTAGGTCAAATCACTAATGCATTTCATTTCATTAGGTCATTAAGTCATTAAATCCATATCATTAATGCATTTTATTTCATTAGGTCATTAACTCGTTAAATTCATATCATTAATGCATTTGATTAAATCATTTCATTTTATTAAGTACATTTTATAACTCATTTCATTAATTAATCTCAAGTTGCATTATAGTTCATTAATTGACCATCCTCATTGCATACATTTGCATCATAAAAACATCACATACATGCATCATATACATTTATCATAAAAGCATAAAGATTCATCTACATATCCTGCATCCAACATAACATCACATCCTATAACATCATAAATCATATCAAATCATAACATCCTACATCATAATGTGTCACTAAGCATAACATCATATCCTACATCACAAGAGTTAGTATCATCATATACATATAACAAGACATCACAAAATGCATCACATATATAAGCCATCATAAACGATCAAAATGCATCACATGTCATATAAGTCAAATTTCATCATCTCTATATCAAATGTCCAGAGTACATATAAGTCCGTCGTCATAAATACATCAAAATGCACCTAGGTGTCGTAATGCATATACATCTCATCAAAAACTACAAAAATGTGTGTCACAATGACTGGGGTGACTCGTGGAGATGGCTATGAAGGTACCTCATCTCCCCCATCTCATCTACATGGGTGAGGTGGCATCTCCACCTATGTGTGTGAAATAGTGCACCTGTTTCCTGCGACACAACACTTCAATAAATCATTGTGTTTGTGAAAATAAAGTTAGTAAAGCATGTAAATCCACTAAAATCGATCTATTGCTTTATAACTAGGAGGAGTGTGAAAAATAACATAATAGCCCTCAGATTATGCCTTTTTTAGTGACATACAACCTAGCATGAAAGATTTAATTAAAACTAAGAAAGATATCCAAATAATATGAATTCTAGTTCTAGAAATGAAGATAATAACAATGCCTAATATTAAAGCTAAAATGCAACATGAATTCACAAATGATCTAAGCAGCATAACAATATATTTTCAATCTAAAAATTCAGGCTTATTTATGCTCAAAAACTTCTTCTATTTATAGAAGAAATGAGGAGAGAGAGGGGGGACAAGGGTCACTAATGGAGTTATAAAACCCATTAATGAGGTACAAGAGGAATAAATGCCAAAGGCATTCATGAGGCATGGGCTTGAGAAATACGCATTAAATGCATGGTGAGGGTGTAAGAGGCAAGCTTGAGAAGGTGGACTTAGAGAGAGTCAAGCTTGAGAAAGTTGACTTTCTCAAGTGGGTTGAGTTCCTAATCATATTTTTAGGAATGTGACATCATTAGGAGGTGGGTTAGAATGGGTTTAGGATTAGGATTTGATTTAGCTTGGGGTGAATAGGTTGGGATGGGTTTAAACCCAGGGTCAAGGTGGTTGAGGTAGGTTAGGTTGGGGTTTAGGGGAATATTAATGAAATGAATTATATTAAATATATTAATTTAAAAATAAGAATATTAATTATTTAATCTTTTTATTGCTTTAGATAATTAATTAGGACTATAGCAAATTAATTAGATTAATTTAGGCTAGAAGATAGGTTTTTTGCAAGTGGTTTGATATAATAGGGATTTATTTAATTCCTCTTAAATTAATTACCTTAGCCATGTATTGATTTGAAATGTTTTGATTTAAATTGATTTGATTTGATTGGATTAGGTGATTAATAAAATTTAGTGATTAGATCACTTAGGAGATTAAATTTGATTTGAATGAATTATGTGAGCTGATTAAAGAGTTGTCTGAACATAATTGGGGGTATGATCACACTTAGGGAAAATAGGGTCTATAGTCAGAGCAGACCAAATCCAGGTGGTTACATTTGCCCCTCTTTGAATTGATGTGCGAGCAGCGCATTGATTCAAAGAAAGTTTTTGATTTTGACTTCAAAAAATTGAGAATTTCGCTCATGATCGAACAAAATACCTGATGAGATTAGTCTAGTACTTGATTGAACTAAACTGATAGAATTGACTTTGAACTTCGTTGTCATACAAAGGTTAATAAAATATATTAAAGATACCAATTCTGAACTTGGTTGTCATCCAAAGATTGATAATAATGATTCTGAACTTGGTTGTCATCCAAAAGTCAATATGAAGCTGCCAAGATCTTAGTAAGAATCTTTAAAATGAGGAAACACAAGATATTCAGCTTATGAGAACCAAAGCTTTATATCCAACAGTTCTGACTTGGTCAAAGAAATTGTCATGCCCCTAGTTGTTTGATTATGAAGTCGTTTTAATGTTGTTTTGAGAAAAAATTGATTGATGATAGTGTGATCATGCCCCCTTGGGAACGAAATCGAAGGAAAGAAATGAAATACCTTTGTTGAAATGATGTATCACTTGCATGGAATGGTGAGGTTAAGAAAGAATGGAATAGAAGAAGTGAAAAAATGAGGGTGTGTTAAGAATAAACACATGAGAACTGAGTTAATTACATGAAAATGTGAGTGGTGAGACTGATAAAATGATGTCGAACCAAGATTTATGATGAAATGTGCAATTGGTCAAATTTTCAGAACAAATGGAGCAATTCTGCATTTTCAGGAGCTGTCACAAAAAAATTACTGTACTGCATAAAATACCTTAGGCACTTTCGATTTGGTTCCTGATTGATCAAAAAGAGAACAAAAATGGAGTTTTAGTTGCCTAAGAGGAGTTTTGGAACCCCTAAATAGCTCAAAAGACCAATATATATCTCAAAAATTACCATTTTACTATTCATTTTCACTTTTTCCTATAGTAAATTTGAGAGCTCCGTAGAGAAGATGGTGGTCCCTATGAGGAAGCATCATTTTGAGCTCAGTCATCGTCATCAGCGCCCGACCGACTACACACCTTCGATAAGTACTCGCAAAACTACCTCATGAATTTTGTAATTTTGATTTGTATGCATTATGTAGTTTTTAGAGCCCTTTGAATTCTGGGTCGCCTCCGGGATTCCGGATCACACCCTGTCAAACCCGCGTCACATCCGGTATTTCCCAGATCACATCCTGCTTTCTTGAATTTTTGCATCTCATCTAGGATTTGCTGGATCGCATTCAGTTACCCTATTTTTAGCTTAGTTTAGGAGAAGATATCTAGTTTATGTCGTATCCCCCTTTTTTAGGATCGTGCCCTATTTTTGGGGTCGCATACGGGATTTTCAGGATCTCAACCTGTATTCTCAATCACATCCTATTTTTCCAGGATCGTATCCAATAAAAAGATGGCACCATGTACATCGAGGATCACATCTGGATTTTAGACTTAGAATTTGTGCAAATTGTGAACTGTCTTTTCTTTGCGAACCTTAAATCACTTAGTTGACTTATGTTTCTGCATTTTTGTCATAGATAGAACATTGATTTATCTTTGTATTTCCAAAAATAGGTCGATTGTGAGGTAGTTGCATTTTGAGGTACATATCCAGGGCGTGTGCTTGCTTTAGCCAGATTGTTGTCAGATGATGAGCAGGAGGTAGTAGTCTGTTGCGGGTTACGATCCTTGATTAGTTTACTCGTTATAGGGGTAAATCGAGGGTTGTTGACTTCCTTGCCAAGAGATGGCACTCAGAGTACAACACCTTCCATCTCCCAACCAGGGAGATGACAGTTACTCCTGAGGATATATGGCACATACTGCGAGTTCCCATTATTGGCCGCAAGGTGTGCTTTGAGTCGACTTCTGCCGTGGCAATTGGTGCAGCTCGTCGGTATTTCCAGGATGATACTATTGATCAAAGATACCTTTCTAGGGATTACATGTGTGATCTTTATGATCTTTTATCTGTTAGAGTAATAGTCTATCGGGGTTACTAATTTAAATCATTATGATCTAATTAGTAACTTCCCTATTCACTCTAGTTTGCTTCAGCTAACCTTAGGCAGTTTCTATTTCTTGTAGTTTCCCTTTTAGGGTTTCGTGATTCCTTTATAAGGAATCACCTCTTTGTATTTCGTAAGGAGATAGTTTTGTAAATCATTATTGTTGAATATAGAAATCATTTCTGTCAACATGGTTTTCCTGTCTCTGGCCTATCGACCGCCATAGCTTTCTGGATCCTTCTCTCTTTTGTCTGCTTCTTCTTCTTTGTAACTGTCTTGCATGTAGGTGTTCTTGGGTAGATTGATGTTCATCAATTCTAACATGGTATCAGAGCCACTCTGCAGCTGGCGGTTCATTCTCTGTTGAAGCGCAGAGGGTTTGACGTCTTCAGAGGCTTTTCTGGCAGTTTTTCTGTGATTCTGGGGGGTCTTTATTTTTTGGAGCTGTTTGAGCCAAAACGGACTCCAACATTGCATCCAGAAGGCCCGGGAGAGTCAAAATCATATATAATTTTGACTATTTTGGTTACCAGGGCATCTGGGGAAATTTTTCGGCCTCCTACGGGCCGTACGGACGAGAAAAAAATCAAAAAAATCATTGAAAATCACTTTTTTAATGGTTTTTATTATTATTCACAGCGCAGCCTTTGCTGTTTAAATAGCGCCGCCGAGCGGCCACCCAGGCGCCGCCGAGCGGCCACCTGAGCGGCCCACGCCAGCCTCCACAGCGGCCCCCGCCGCCGTCTTCACCCGCCGCTCTGCATACCGCGGCTGCCGCCCAGCAACATCGCCGGCCACTCTCTCCACAGCAGCCCGCCATCCGCCGCTCCTCTGAGGCCCCCGCCGCCCGTCTGCTCCGCTCCACCGGAGCCCGTGCGCAACCCGACCCCCACCCCGCTCAGCCTTGGCGCCGCTCCGCCAGCGGCGGCCCTATGTTCATCCCCCGCGGGCTTATTTAACATAAGCGGCCGGTCTTATTGTGACCGAGAGCTCCGGATTTAGCCCCTGCGCGCCATGTGCCCAGGGGCCAGAGATTTTTCAGCCCCGGGGGGCTCATTTGTAAGCCTTTTAGGGCATTTTTGGGGGTACTGGGCCTTTTTCGCTCTACAGGGAGCATACGGGGGTATTTTTCTAACTTCTATATATCGTCAGAAATCTCTTTCCGAGCACTTTCCGATGGTAGACGTTAGGGTTTTTGGTTCCACCGTTTCGACAATGATTTTTGCTGTTGAAGTCTGATGTCTTATTTTGCCTTCCGGGAGTCATATCTGGCTCATCCGGACTCCTTTTTCGGCAAACGAGATATCGTCGGAAAGTTGATTCTGTGTACTATTTAGTGGCAGAGGTATTTCTTCCAGATTCTGCTCTAGGTTTTCACTCCTCCAAGTTATGCAGTTTATGCCCTCTGGTGGTGTGCTTGTATCTACAGGTCCGGGGATCTCTTCCTCTGAGTTCATAGTTCACTCTTCTTTCTGACTTCTGAGCTTGCATGCTCTTTCTGATGTATCTTTGTTCTGTAAACGCATTGAGATAAAGTGCCTTCTTCTGC
>MU227568.1:403861-423413 GCA_018584345.1 Thuja plicata
GGGGTTACTAATTTAAATCATTATGATCTAATTAGTAACTTCCCTATTCACTCTAGTTTGCTTCAGCTAACCTTAGGCAGTTTCTATTTCTTGTAGTTTCCCTTTTAGGGTTTCGTGATTCCTTTATAAGGAATCACCTCTTTGTATTTCGTAAGGAGATAGTTTTGTAAATCATTATTGTTGAATATAGAAATCATTTTTGTCAACATGGTTTTTCTGTCTCTGGCCTATCGACCGCCATAGCTTTCTGGATCCTTCTCTCTTCTGTCTGCTTCTTCTTCTTTGTAACTGTCTTGCATGCAGGTGTTCTTGGGTAGATTGATGTTCATCAATTCTAACATTATCTATGTATTTAGCGGGTTTGATTGGTGGCATCCTGATGCCAGACAGAGGACAGAACATATTCCTCGTAGGATGGATAGATATGTTGGAGCAGATGGTCATCTCAAGACGGAGATTTGCATGGGGTAGTTGTATTTTGACCCATATGTATCGAGAGCTCCATGAGATTGTTTACCATTATACTCATAGCATTACTGTGGGCATTTTGATTCTTTAGATCTGGTCTGGGAGCACATCACAGTGACACAACCCATCGTAGACAAGCAGCGAGCACCTGAGTATCCTTATGTTTATATGTACACCAGTCTCGTCCAGCAGCCCCACCTGGGCAAGGTAGAGTACTGGCAGCGTATGTTTGATGATATGACAAAGGTAGTATGGCAGTCATACTTGGACTGTGAGGAGTGGACCTCAGATGCCAGATAGGTTCCATTTTTATTTCAAAGTAGGTACCTTATCGGGAGGACCAGATACATTATAGAGCAGTTTGTACATACCCGAGTTTTGAGACAGTTCGGCCGACGACAAGGCAGGACCCAGGATGTGACTGTATATGCTAGAGTTCGTGATGAGGAACCATTATGGGGCACCCAGCTGGTATATGAGACTGCCCACTAGGAGATCAGAGATATGGTTGGAGTGGATTGGGATCTTTGTTGTGATGTGGCAGATGTAGGTTGTTCAGATGGGTATGCTATAGAGATGCTTCAGTATCCATTTCCACGATTCACATTGCCTGAGGAGGCCATTCCTTGTATAGAGGATCCGATAGATTATTATCTGGATGATCACCTGGCCAGGGGGACAAAAGGAGCACAAAGAGCTAGGGGTGATGGGGGAGGATGAGATGGAGGTAGAGATGAGAGACGAGATACTAGGCGTCCTCCTCCAGATGATGGAGACGATGGTGGAGATGATAGGGGAGGTGGAGCTGTGGGTTGCACTATAGATGTGGCTAGTCATAGTGGAGAGGGTTGGTGTACCCACTTTAGATTTGTTGTTCCCGTGATGGATCCTGGTTCGTTACTTACAGGGGAGCAACAGAGACAGCAGAGGAAACGGCATCAGAGATAGCCAGATAGGTCACAGGATAGGATTCTGGTAGGGGTTCCAGCAGAGGTTCCAACAGAGATGGAGACCCACTATCTTAGTGTGAGCGGGAGAGAGAGAAGGTAAGAGCACGCATCACTACTTTAGAGGTTTTATTGACAGACAAGGATGCACAATTGGAGCACCTTAGGGTAGAGCAGGATAGGTAGTGTGATATGCTCAGAGCGGAGAGAGATACCCAGGCTCAGATAGCCACTCACCAGGGACAGAGAGCAGCCTATTACTTTGCTTTATACCATGCTACAGTTCCAGAGGGCCAGAGAGCACTTTCTTATTCATCATTTGCCTAGTAGTCTGAGGGAGTGATGCCTCCTCCACCTCCTCCTCCTCTAGATTGGGGAGAGGGGGGAGTCAGACATGAGACACATCTTTTTGTACTATTTTGTGAGATCATATTGTATACCTGGATCCTGCTGAGATCATTCTTTTTGTATGATGATACTTTATATATGTATATCTGATCCATCATGTCATTCTGATACTCTTTGTGTAGATTTGTCATATTTTTTATTTGTACCATGTTTTGAGATATATATCTGATGCAGTTGTTTCTGACTCTGACATGTTTCACGAGTTCCATTTGTTTTGATGGATTTATTTGCACATGTGATTGTATCTTGGTTTTATGATGAGTTAGATTAGATGATGACATCATTTATACATTTTGGATTTATCACTGATATAAATATGTTTCAAATGATACTATGTGAATATGCAAAATGTATGTTTTTGAGTTTTTCTTATGCAAGTAAAATGTATTGATGCACTTAGGATGTAGAAATAAAATGTTATACGTAAAATGCTTTGTTTTTGTATTTTTCTTCTGTCTCATTTTATGAATGCAAAATGTATGCTATGGATGTGCAATGATATAAATATCAGTAATAGTAAATGGATGTAGTTAACTTGGATTTTAGAAGAAGAAAAATAGAAATCATTTTTGAGCTCACATTCCTTATGCTTTTACTTCTTTCACAAATGCATCATGCAATCTCTAAATGCAACTATATGCAGACTCTTGGTTTTTGTCACTGATTGGCTGATTTTGGACATTTATCATCATTGGGCGCTTTTCGAAATGGATACCACCTGATAGTAGAACAATCACTAATACACACTGATATTATGAAAGTGAGAATACTATGTTTATTTAGATTAAATGTCAGAAATAGACTAGGCATCCAGGCATAGAAGCCAGGATGACAAGTTAGTCACCTTCCTTTTATTATATCAGATTTTGTGTAAGGTAAGATATTGGACCCGCAATGACCTTGAAGATTCATATCCTTGGGTACATTATGCTTCGTATACCTTAGCGAGAATCTGAGTTTAGAAAATAGACAATAAAATTGTTTCAACCTCACCGTCGTTTACACATAACATAGATCGAGATATATGCGGCTATCCACTCATGGTGGCAACTCTTACCATAAACATCCAAGTTAGGTGAAATGTATAGGATCATTTGGAACAATCACCATATGCAGAAAACCAAGAAAATGTTATGCCCCCATCCTGGCGACTCTTTGTCTTTGCGCAGACATCATGGAGTAACTCGAAAGACATAACAACTATCAATTGTGATTCAATCAAAGAAAACTCATATCTGCTTAGATGCCCCTAGTTAAAACATCATGGGTACATAAAAGATTTATAATCAAACCAAGATCAAATTGTGTTTAGGTAGTATTGAGAAATACTATTGATTCATTTTTCAAGCGCAGTAGAGATTCATCAATCAAAAGTTGGAATTCAAGCAATATGTGTTCCATGTCTATGTATAACTTTCTTCATGTTTGCAATCCAATGTAGGTCTTAGGAACATCGTTCATGTTAGTGCAATGTTGGTGCCATCCTTGTTTTGTGAAAGTGATAGTTTGGTGCAAGTATCGAGAAGCATTGTATCATGAGACAGACCATCCTATGATGACCTAGCAGACGCAACCTATCATGTTGGCAAAGATGCCCCCAGTGTGGAATGACTTGATCCTAAGACAAAAATGCAGACAAATCCCAAGCAAGGATAAGATTTTCATAAGGAAACAAAGTCAACTCTTATCATAGGTGTAATCGTGAAGGCTTAGTGTCAGCAATGTATTGATAGATAGAGCACAGAATACAAGTGACCCCTGATTGCCAAGTTTTCACCACTCGGTAGGACCTTTCATTCTTTTTTCTACCAAGATGCTTGTTTTACCAGGTTGTCATCAAGGAACTTTTCTCTTTTTTATTTTTATTTTTTTGCTATTTTTGCTTTTTTGAATGTTTTTGTAGTATCAAGGCACCTGTTTTCCAGGTTTTCACCAAGGATACCTTTCTTCAAGACTTTTTCCATTGTTTTTGGATTTCTTCAGGATCAATTTTCTGAATGTTTTTGGTATTTTTTGAGTTTTCACTGTACAGGCTCTGCTAGCCAAACATAAAGCACAAAACCACTTCAAATGTAGAGTATTAATAGGATCCAGAAGGACATCTCCCTCAGGTGTAGTGAGTTGATAAGATCTAGCCCCAAAAGTAGTAGTGATAACATAAGGTCCCAACCAGTTAGGTTCGAACTTTCCTTTTTGTTCTTGGATAGGCTAGTTCTTAGGATTCTCCTTTAGGATGAGATCCCCCACTTGAAATTGTTGCGGTTTGACCTTTTTTTTGTAGCCTTTGGACATTCATGCTTGGTACACCTTCAGATGATCAAATGCATGTTGCCTGCACTCATCAAGTAATTCAAGTGAATTCACCTAATCAATGTGGTATTGCTCAACAGTAACAAGACCTCGTAAAGATATCCGCAAAGATGGGATTTCAACCTCAATAGGTAGTATTGCTTTAGCGCCATAGACTAGGGAAAATGGTGTGGCTCCAGTTGGTGTTTTGATGCTTATTCTGTAGGCCCATAATGTTGGATTTAGTTGTAGATGCCAGTCTCCGCCAGATTTACTCACAGTTCGGTGTAGGATTTTGATAATATTCTTATTAGATGCCTCAGCCTGTCTATTACCTTGAGGATAATAGATTAAGGATCAATGTTGAGTGTTGTGGAACTGTTCGCAAAGGTCATCAATATCTTGGTTTTTAAATTGGCCCCCATTATCTGTTACAATTGAAGAGGGTATCCCATATCTACAGATAATGTAGTTTAAGATGAACATAGCCACCTGTTTGCTAGTGGCTTTGATTAGTGGCATAGCCTCTAGCCACTTTGTGAAATACTCAGTAGCCGTAATGATGAACTTGTGTCCATTTGAAGAATTGGGATATATTTGTCCAACCAAGTCAAAGGCCCATTGTTGGAATGGCCAATGTGTGATAAAAGCTATGAGTTCTCTGGCAGGAGCATGGATGATATTTCCATGTGTCTAGAATTTGTGACATGTTTTGGAAAATTGAATAGAATCTTTTTCCATGGTAGGTCAGTAATAGCCTACTCTAAGAAGTTTCTTTGACAATGAAAAGTCATTCGAATGTGATCCACATACACCTTCGTGGACTTCTTTTAATGCGTGATCCAACTCTTCATGTTCTAAACATCTAAGAAGCGTATCGTTGACACCTCGTCGATATAAGTTATTAGTTATGAGGACATAACGCAATGTTCTCCTAATCAAGGCTCTTTTTTCATTTCTAGATATATTGTTGGGAATGGTTTGGTCAGTTAGGTAAGCAATGATATTAGCATACCAAGATTGGTCTGGGGTGTTCAAAGCATAGATTACTTGATATTCAGGGGTATCAAAGGCAAGATAGGATAATTCATACACCAAGAAGTCATAGAAAAATTGATGTTCCTCTAGTTGTAGCATGGATGCCAAGGTAGCCATAGCATCTGCAGCTTTGTTCTCTGTTCTGGGTATCTGCTGGAATATGATGATGACAAAGTACTTCTTTAAGTCATCAACTAGTTGTTTGTAGGGTGTCAACTTCTCATCTTTCATTTGATAATCTCCATTGACTTGATTGATAATGAGTTGGGAGTCACCATACACATGTAACTCTACAATCTTCTACTCCATAGCAAGTTTAAGACCGTTGATCAATGCTTCATATTCAGAAATGTTATTGGTACATGGAAACATCAATTTGTAAGACTTGGGTATCTTGTAGCCTTGAGGAGTTACGAATAGAACCCCTGCTCTGGAGCCTTGTTGTGTGAAAGAACCATAAAAGTACATCTTCCATGAATACTCAGTTAAATGCATAATGGTATCATCAGGGAATTCAATTCTTAAAGGTTCATCATCTTGCAGTGGTGAATTAGCTAGTTGATCTACGATGACTTGTCCTTTAATAGCCCTCCTGCCTACATACTCAATATCGAATTCGTTCAGAATCAGAACCCATTTTCCTAATCATCCTGCTAATGTTGTCTTGCTGAGGAGGTACTTCAAAGGATCGATTTTGGCAATGAGCCTGACTGTATGCGATAGCATGTAGTGTCTTAATTTCTGTGATGCGAAGACGACTGCTAAGCATGCTTTCTCAATAATGGTGTAATTGAGCTCATAGGAGACTAGTGTTCTACTGATGTAGTAGATAGCTCTTTCTTTCTTGGTTTCATCCTCTTGTGCGAGCAATACTCCTAGTGATGTAGCTGTGGCTGAAATATACAGGAGTAATGGCTTTCCATGGATGGGTGCCATAAGAATAGGAGTAGCCAGGTATTCTTTTAATTCTCTGAATTTGGCTTCACAATGTTCATCCCATTTGAAAGTGACCCCTTTATGTAGTAATTTGGTAAAGGGTTGTGCTCTGTCAGCAAGTTGTGACATGAACCTCCTGATTGATGGGAGTCTCCCTTGTAATGTTCTCATTTGACTGATGTTGCGTGGAGTCGTCATCTCTAGTATAGCCTTGACTTTTGCAGGATCTACCTCAATTCCCTTTGCTGAGACAATAAACCCTAAGAGATTTCCCGATTGGACCCCAAAGGCACACTTCTTTGGATTGAACCTGAGTTGAAATTGCTCCATTCGATCCAATATCTTTCGTAAATCATCAATATGAGTGCTCCTTTCTTTGGATTTAGCTAAGGTGTCATCCACGTAATCCTCCATGTTTTTTATGCATCATATCATGGAATATAGTAGTCATTTCTCTTTGATATGTAGCACTAGAATTATTTAACCCAAATGGCATGACATTCCAGCAAAATGTGCCCCATGCGCATGTAAATGTCATCTTCTCTTGATCTTCAGGAGCGATTTTAATCTGATTATAGCCTGAGAACCCATCCATTAATGAATACATTTGGTATCCTGCTATGAGGTCTATGATCATATCAATATTAGGTAGGGGGAAGTCATCCTTAGGACATGCCTTGTTTAAGTCTCTGAAGTTTGTACAGATCCTGATAGATTTATCAAATTCAGACACTGGGACCACATTAGAGATCCATCCTGCGTAGGCAATGACTCTGATGAATCTAGCTTTCAATAATTTCTCTAGCTCTGCTTTTAATAGAAATGCAACATGAGGATGCATCTTTCTAAGATTTTTTTTTACGAGTTTGATCCCGGGAGCTATAGACAAGTGGTGCATTGTCAATTCAGGATCCAGTCCAGGCATATCGGTATAAGACCATGCAAAGTTGATCTTCTTCTCTTTCAGGAACTCAGTGAACTATGTCTTTTCCTCTTCTGACAAAGATTGTGATAGGTGAACAATTTGAGGAACTTCAGTTGTGCCCAAATTAACTGGCTATGTGGGTTCTATCATAACTGAAGACCTTTCTTGAAAGTGCTCGGGGAGGATATCAAGAATCTCATCCTTTGGTGCCTTTGAGAGGTTTTCACCATTAGATATGTCTTTTTTTTTACTATTTTAGGATCTGACACTACCACAACGTGGTTTTCACCGTTAGTTCCCTTTTTCTTTTTCTTTTTCAATTTTTGACTGAGAAACTTGATATCCTCCTGTGACATGTTCACGCTCCTTGCATTGGTGGAAGAAGGGTAAGGTTCACAAGCATTTATATAGCAAGCCAAGGCGTACTCATTGGGAAAGGTGAGGATAGGAGTAGGATCTGTATTATTCCAATCAATTAGGTTGGGGTTTATTAAAGACAAGGATTCAGGATCTAGGAAGGACAATATCGCGTTAGTGTCAAGACTATTAACTGACATGACATGTCATGTTAAGTTAAGTTTTTTGATGTTTAGATCAATAAGAGTTAGATCATCATAAAAAGGGTTGTTGTTAGTTATATGCGGACTAAACTCTAGTGACTCATCAGTAGAACTTTCATCATCATCTCTCTGTAAAAGGAGGCTTCTTGCTTGTCACCTCTGAAGTTCTTCTAGACTTATGAGAATACCAGTCTCTCCATCAATGATTGGGGGAAGGAACTCTTCCTCTGCTTCAGGAATATCACTATTGTTGGAAGTAGTGTTAGGATGCTCGACGGGTGCTGATGGAGCTGCAAACACGTGAATCACATCTATTTCAATGTCCTCTATGGCGACAGATAGCTCATCCCACTCATAATCATGAGAGTCTATTATTTCGTTATCAGACCTGTTTAAGAATTCTGCAATAGTTATATAATGTACTCGATTAGCCACTGTGGATCAAAGTGTGGTAAATCAAGGACATGTGTGATTGTGACTAAATTCCCCTAGTTAGGATGTGGATCTTGTTGTCGGGGTGTGCTCTCCATAGCCATTGCTATCAATGGTACCTTTGGATTATCCTCTGTTGTGTCTCCTACCTCTTGAATAGGAGATTGTGCTAACAAAGGTATGTGAATATCTTATGGTGTTTCAAAGCTTGGTACATATCGCTCTCCTTGATAGTCAGGATTCTCTGTGCCAACATGTAGTAATCTTTCATAGGACCATTATTCTAGTTCTATCTCTTATGTTTCATCACTCCCTTTGTCAGAGAATGGGCTTTCTTTTGAAGTAGGTTTGTCAGATTCATTATTAAAACCTAGTCCTATTTTGTCTCTGGTATTCCTGAACTCCATGTGTACAGGCTCAATAAGTCCTCCTCCTGTGTCATTTAGAGGTCCTTTTCCTTTTTATCCCATTTGTTTGAGGAGGTTGTATCCTTTGCCATACTGCTCTGGGGATATTTCTACATGATTGACCTCAGCTTCCTTTGGTTCTTCTTTGTAAAGCTAGGCCAAGACTGCATGTTCTTCTGTGTTATCTAAAGAGGATGTGGATGCTTTAACCATGCCAGTTGCTTTGTGGATTTTCGGCTCCTTAGATGTGGCAGGTGTGAAAGATGGGGAAGGTTTTCCATAGGACCTTAGTGATACTAGAAGTTTTGTTAATGATGGGGTCATGTCCAACTTGTATTCTCCCATACCTGTTTCTTCAAGTTTCAAGGTTTTTCCAAAGCTTTTCATAACCATGTCTTTGGTAGTCTCAGGAGCAATCTCATCTGTATCATCTTTGTTATGCGGTACCATACTACCTGCCTTGATATTGTTGCAAGTATAATTAGTGTCTACAGGGATTGTCACATCCACCCCATTATGTGGGAACTTGATACATTGGTGGAAGGTGGACGACACAGCTTGAATTTTGTGAATCCAGGGTCTCCCCAAGAGTATGTTGTAAGCCAGGGGTAGGTCCAAAACTTGACATATGACATTCATTTCAATTGGTTTGAATCTGATGGGTAGAACAATAAGACCTTTAGAGGATCTTTCTTCCTCATCATAAGCTTTGATAGCAATTTTTCTTCTAGAGTCAATGGTCTGTTCTGAAAGACATAGTTTCCTGATTAGATTAAGGGTACAAATATTCAATCCTGCACCTCCATCTATCAATACACACCTAACACAGGATTTATGAATGAGGACTTCAATATGGAGGGGTTGATTATGTGGATGTGTCAATGATTTATCATCCTCTTCAAAAAAGGAGAGGTAATGTGGCACTGAAATGTGATTAACCATCACTTGTAATTTGTCTATATCAAGGTCCTTTGGGACATTTGTGGCATGTAGGGCTTGTTCTAGGATTTCCCTATGCACTATGGATATTTTAAGTAACTCAAAAATGGAAATTTTAGCAGAGGTTCGTTGCAATTGGTCCACCAAGTCATAATTTGCTGCAGGAATAGTAACCATGTGTTTTTTTGCTGATTTGGGGATAGTAACAATAGGAATCATGGACGTTGATGCTGGTTTTGGTGAGGAATTGGGTCCTTTGATCATGACTTGTGCTTGGCTCTGAGTCACCGCATTCAATTGGAAAGAAATACCTTTGATTGTGACCACATTAATTGATTTGGTTTAATGTCTAGCATATTGATCCCATTATCATTATTAGAGTAGGTGTAGTTTACTTCATTACCTTTTCCTTTAGATGCTTCCCCTTTCTCGTAGTTAGGGAACGGTTTGTTAAATGTTGTATGATCTTCATTGGTAGTGTGTCCTTCCACTTTGATTTTTCCTCCTTCAATAAGGTCTTGGATAACATGTTTGAGTTTAAGACATTTGTTAGTCTTGTGTTCTTTGTTTTTATGAAAGACACAGTAAGAATTATCATCCCACCATCTTGGTTTGACCATTGTTTCCCATGGTTTGGAATCTGGGATTGTGAGAAATTTGTTGTCTAATAGTGTCTTCAAAATAGTTTCAAGAGGCTCTCCCAAAGGAGTGAATGTTCTTTGAGGTTTTGAAGTCCATGGTCAACCCTTGCTATTATCATTGTTGGGTTTGGGTATGGGGGTCATTATCTTGGCATCTTTGCTTGCTTGCATGTTGTTAGTTAGATTGAACACCTCGGGTTTAGGGCCAACATTGGATGCATCTACCACACCATCATTAACAACATTTTTGTTCTGCTTCCACCATTTAGGTTTAGAGTTGTTAGATTTGTTCTCATTTTGAAGGGTGATCTCCCCCTTTTTTACCATAACTTCTTTGATACGGAAGGCATTCTTGATCATCTTGTCAAAGCTAGGGGAGTCTTGCATTTGTAATGTGTAATTTAACTTAGGTACCAAGTTATTAACAAATATTTCCATCTTTTCAGGTTTGGAAAGTCTTTGAATACCGTACAAATATTTTCCTCCACCTTTGTAGAAAGTTTGTAAAGGATTCGCTGGTCTTTTGTTTAGTGTTACATAGGTCCATCATGGTCACATCGTGTTATATATTATAGGGTAATTTTGGATGAATTGTTGAATTAACTCCTTAAAATTTTTGAGCTTAGGTGTAAGCTTTGAGAACCATTCCATGGCATTGCCTCCTAGACTTTCAGGAAAAAGCCGCATGAGGTATTTAGGTTCATACATGTACTCTATGCTAAGAGCACAAAATTCTCTAACATGGTCATGTGGATCGGTCTCTCTTGTATACTTGTCATATTTTGGCCTTGCCACATTGGGAGGGGATGGAACCATAGTGATACTCTTTTCGAAAGGGAATGGACAAATGGAGTCCATAAAGTATTTTGTCTTGGGTTTAACCTTCTCCTATTTGAGAGTCGCAAGCTCTATTTGCATCAAGGTGAGTTGTTTAGCAAGAATAGATATAGGAGTCGGCACCTCCTTTTATTTTAGTTGTTCCACATCATAATCCTTGGGTAACTTTACTCCAGTGGATGCTAGATGGAGAAAGTATTTCTCTTTATCTTTTTCAATCATCTTTTCCATTGTCTTTTGGAATTTCTTGCTCTGTTTGAGTTTATTGTACTCTTATTCAATGATGTCTTCCTCACTGCTTGATTCAAATATAGGACGGCCAAATGTGGGTTCTTCTTCTTCATCGATATCTTTGTGCTTTTGGTTTTTTCTATTGTCATATTCGTCAAAAGCTTCACTCCATCCACGAGTGGACCTGTCCATTTGTGGAGAGTCTAGATCGAGTAGGGAACTGTGAGATGTTTCTCCTTGAAAGTGTAGTGATTTAGGAAGTACTTTCTATCCTTTAGATGTGTACTTGTTGCATCTTGTGTTAACCATGTATTTGGATCTCAACTTCGTCAAAGTTTCCCGATAGTGTCAGGTAGTATCTTGAATCGTTCAAGTGAGTGTGTCTAGGTGGAAGTATCATTTGTGTTTTGGTGGAAGTAAATGATTCTAGCGTCAGAGGGTTAGAATGCCCTGATAGTGTGCTGGGAATCAAGCTATTGTAAAAAGTGGATAGACCACATATATTGAGACAGATTGCGAGAAACTGACAGGACATGCAAGGTAGACGTCTGAAAAAAGTGTTTTGACACAACAATAGGGAGACTATAAAAGACAACAAGGATAGACTAAAGAGCCAAAAGGGTATCCAAATCAACTGAGTTTTCCTGAGAAACTATTCTTCAAGTGCCCACTATCCTAGATGCGAGCGAGGAAATATAGTATGCGAGCTTCTGATGACCCAAGATGCGAGCTTTAACCCTAGATGCGATGATGTACTGACCAGATATGATGAAGTACACTAGATGCAAGCCAAGATACCATATACGAGACAGGAAATCTGGGATGCAATTTTCTGATGTCTCTGTCAGATTTTGCCAGTTTTGAAAATTTTCTCTTGAAAGTGCGTGGAGTTTGTGTGATTGCAGATTGCATTTTAAGAATTGCCAGTGGGGCCAATTTAAAAACCAAGACATTGATGACCTTTGCAAAAAGTTCCACATCACTCAACATTGTTCCTTAATCTATTATCCTCAAGGTAATGGACAGACTGAGGCATCTAATAAGAATATTCTCAAAATCCTACACCAAACTGAGTAAGTCTGGCAGAGACTGGCATCTACAACCAAATTCAACATTATGGGCCTACAGAACAAGCATCAGAACACCAACTAGAGCCATGCCATTTTCCCTAGTCTATGGCGTTAAAGTATTACTACCTATTGAGGTTGAAATCCCATCTTTGTGGATATCTTTACGAGGTCTTGTTACTGATTGTGATTGTACCTCCCTAGTTATACCACCAATCCCTGTGATGCCTTGTCGGTGCTCTATAACTATGAACACTCTGTGTATACAGGCTATTGTCAGTCCTCTAGAACTCCCTTGAAATATAATCCCATGTAATAGGTTGCCTATCTGCCTCTCCTAGTTGGATCCCTATGTGCGGCAAATGCCTCAGTAATCACATGTCCTGCACCCCCTGCCATGGTTGCATGTCAAGCTATGTCCCTCTCACCCCTATATGTCTTGACACGCATGCATGCATCATCCCGCTATGTTTCTAGGCTATCTAAATGCTCAGTCAAAGTCTCCACCTACTTGGTTAGAGACTCCACCTTCTCGGTCAAAGTCTCCAACTATCCCCTCAGTGTCATCTCAACTTGTGGTGTTGGCTCTTCTATGGTAAATGCTCCTGAGTCTACTCTCATTTGTAAGGTGTCTAGTGCATCCTAAACGGCATCATCACTCACCCTCTCGGCTTCCATCAACCCTATACCCTGCCTACTTCATTTTGCAGGTCATCTCTCTCAGCCTATGTGGTCGCATGATCCTAGCACTCTATCTTGAGAAGTGCCCTAACCCTTCATAGATTGGCCTCGAGTGTATCATATGATGCCTATGATGGCCCTCCTACTACTACCACCTGTGGTACCTATATTATGGGTGTCTGCACCTGTGGTCTCTGTACATGTGGCCCCTATACTTTTTGTCCCTATCCTTGTGATGGTTGTACAAGTGGTGATTTTGCTAATGGTACCTATACTAATGGGGCCCCTACATGTACCTCTTTCCTAGCCTATACTCTCCTCGGTTGTGTTGATGGGGATCTCGTCCATCTCCCCCTGCTCTTGATGGATCTAGGGAATCCCTCACTGTAGTACCATTATCAATTTCCATGTTTACTATAGGCTTCTCATGTGCGGAAACCTATGCAGGATCCGTCAATCTAGTACGTATATGAGATGTCCACCATGTTGTGTACTCCATAGTCATCCTTGTGTCTTCTATATTTGGTCTCCTAACCCATACCACTGGGGCCAACATCCTCCAAGTCATCCTCACAAGCAGTGCATCTATTTATCGACCTCATACCCCCACCTCCCTAGTCATGTGAGGATGTAGATCATCCCCCGCCACCACTCCCTACTGCAAACCAAACTGTCTCATCACCCGAGAGGGAATGTACCTCTCAGCCTAATGTATCATCCTCTCTAGAAGAAAGCAATTTGTCTAAACATATGAGAGGTATAATAAGTCCTCTCTTTCATCCTATATCTATCTCTGCCAGTTGGTCGCACCCCATGGCTCACAAGTTCTATATGGGGTCTAGCTGAAAACCTGCATCTCATCAATCATCCTCCTCCAATAACCAATCTTCCCTACTGAGGCATAGCCCAGTGGAAACCTATATCAGCATGTGTATGGCTCTCCTAGCTAGGGATCCTCCCAAAGATACAGCGGTCAAAGCACAGCAATGTTCTCCCAGGCCCACACCAATAGCAAAGTAACCCTTTTCCCCATGTTGTGCATCCCCTAGTACATGCACATGTGAGGAACATGGTATAGCTGGCAAAGAATAGCATATCCCCAGTAGAAGATAGTCCCTAGCTCTAGCATCTTTGCTACCACCCGAGCCCATCCAAAACCAAATTCGTGACCAAAAAGATCAGCCAGCATCCTCCCACCAATCAAACCTACCAGGAACAGTGCGATCGTCCTCAACCTCTTGTTCATCATTGCCTACCACGACGTTCGGGTGTGATCTTGTGGTATCCTCCCCATTGGCTTCCTAAAGATGAGCTCCATGTAGTCCTCACAGTCTTCCAACCGATATTGTGGCAGTGGGCCCCTGATCAAAATCCACAGTATCTGCCACATATCTAGTAGAGTGATCGTGGCCTCTCCAGTAGGCAAGTGAAAGGCGGTCGTGTCACTATGTCACCTCTCCACCAAAGTTGTCATCATCACATTATGTGCATGTACCCTAGGCCACCAGTGCACATAGTCCAACCCTAACACGGATACCATTCCCCACTCCACCTCTATCAGATGGTCTCCCAACTCCATAGTGGGTGGCTAGTGCTCCCTCAACCCCAGTGGTATAAACTGCTCCTGCAAAGCATGCAAAATCTTGTTATCCCTCATTCTTCTACCCAAAACCTTTCTAATTAGGGAATTATACCCCTAAGCCCTTCCTTACCCCCCCCCCCCGACGCAAGCCAGTAGCCTATATGTCCCCGCCCCTTGGCGTTTGCCCATTTTGGTGCAGACATTGGTTTGGGTAGAGACGTTGATCCATACATCGGTGTCTCTGCTTTGCCAAGCCTCGACCAACATTTGTGGATACATGGATCCTGGACTCGCGTCTGCGCAGATGTTGATCTAGAGATCAGTGTCTTCACAGACATCAGTTCATGAACCGATGTCTCCAATCCAAAACCCATTCTACCCTATTTATTTCCCACCTACCCCACCCAAAAAGAATTAAATGCAAAGGAAATAATAAATGCTAAGCTCAGGTGTCAACACATACCGCCTTCACCCACTTTGTCAGTCGTCTATGGATCCTGACGCACTCTCCAAGTTGTCGCCTAAGCCTCTCTTCAACCATTTTTCTCTCTCAAATATTTGTTTTCTTCTCATTTAAGGTTGTAAATGACCTTCTCATCCCCACTAGACCCTACTTATAGCCCCTGTTCTTCCACAACTTTCTCCCGCTGACCCAACTACTATTTCAGTTTCTGATCTTTGATCCTTTTTTTATATATTGGTGTAATAAAATCTCCCGCACATCCTCCTGTACAACAAACATTTTAAAAATCTAAAAAAATAAAATAAAAAAATTTGCCAAATCCCAAAAACACTATAAATCTCATAAAATACCTAAAAATTGCACATTCATCACAATCCCAATTTGCCAGCTGATTCATATCCATGACTTTTTGCATTTCCATTTTTTGTTTATCTGCACAACAACGTGTTTGTTTGCACTCTAGTGCCATCCTCCCTCGTCTTATCCAATCAAGTTTCACCTCATCCTGATCTGTCATCACTTGTACCATCTCTTTATCCTAATCCCGTGAGCTTCACCCCATCACACTGAGCTTTTCCCAAACCCAGTGACTACAAATTTTTTTCACAAAGTTTGTTCCAAGATCGACTTTCCTCACTCCTTGTTCTATCCATTACTATTGTCAGTGAATACCCACTTTTACAAATAATCCAATCTTGGCCCGCTACGGGACATCCTCTCTATGTTGACTCATCAAATCCTCCATCACACAATCTTGTTCATGGAAAGAAATTTGGACTGAATGATTGCTTGGTCATTAGGCCTTTTTGTTGATTTTATCTTTTTTGCGTCAATCAAAACCTCCTCATAACCACTTGGATCTCCTATATCCTGGTGTGTTTTAAATGGTGTCTATTGATACATGTGTCATTTGCAGTATGATCTATTTTTTGGTGTTTAGTGCATATTTTTCGCTAATGTCATTATGATAATGCCTGGCTTCCTAGGGGGCAGGGTCTAGTACACTTTCCACCAAGTCTCTAACAATGCCTTGGGTGTACTTGGTCTCCCTATTAGTTTCATCGCATTAGTTCCATCATCTCTGCATGATCTACATCTATATTCCTAAATCTACCTACTTTGTATGTGTGTCTTGTCCATGCAAAGAAACTGTGTCATTTGTGTTTTCTAACACCTGATGCATACCTCCTCTTGCAATATCAAACTAGTGTGTGCTCTCCAAAATTAACACAATTTAATCCCCAAGTCTCGTTAGCTCCATTAGATTCATTATTGCATTCTGCTTCTTAGAAGGCTTCTATTTATTCATCATCCCATCCATCTTTCATGCCCATTCTTTGTTTCTTCTCTCCCTCATGTTTGTGTCCTTTTCAAGAAAAATCCACAATGCCTTTCTTGGTGCATTTTTTTCTCGAGGGGGCACAACCTCACACTGGCGTCGCTTTGGTACAACTCTCAGACACCTAACTTCTTCTAGGGCAACTTATTTTCTTTTCTTTGACACAATGCCAGTTGCGGTTCCCCATCAAAGAGGGGAAAAAGTTAGACATCTAAAATATTAATTAAATTAATAACTCCTATATATTCATCTAACTATTTAATTTAGTCAATTAAATAGTTTCTCTTCTAGTATTTAAATGTAATTTAAATACTATACCATTATATTTCAATTTAAATACATTTGCCTCACAAAACCCCTTTTTAATAAATTCATATTTATTAAAAATCCCTCACACCCCAAATTCTTCTAAACTATGATTAATTCAAATCTAATTTGAATATTAATCTAAACCTACCCTACTCCTACCTAATCCACTTGATAAACCTACTTTCCCACTTAATCATCCACTAATCCCACTTAAAAGGTGAGTCCTAACCTTTTTAGTTCTAATGGGTTTCTCACAACATGTGTGAGAAACCCATCCAAGGGAAGCCACCCAGCTTCCTTAAATGCAACCACCTTATTTTCCCCCACACATTTCCCTAAGGTTGCTCACACATGTGTGAGCAACCTTGAGCCACTCAAGCCTTAAATGATTAAAATTGACCTCTCCTCTAAGACTATGTGTCCCTTATGTGGCTCCTATGTGGATGCCAAATAGGTGCCACCTCATCTAAGCCCTTCCCTTCCCTCCAAAAATATATAAATAGGAGGCCTTTCTCCTTGCAAATCATCTCTCATTTTGTTCATTGTTATCACACTAGAATAGCTCTAGAATTTCATAGTTGTTTTATGCTTCATGATCTTAGTTCTTTCTTAATCCATTTAGTTATCATATGCTAGGATAATTGGTAAATAAATCTTAGCTTAAATCTTGCATATCATTCTAGTTTAGCATTGCATTCTCACTTCCTCATTATGGGAAGCTTGAGACTAGCTTCTTCATGCTAGTTCTTGAGTTCTCTCATTATCCATTAGATGCATTTGTAATATTCATCAATAATTAAGTAAGCAATTATTTGGGGATTATGCATTTTTGTTTTTGAGAGATAGAACATCCACAATCATTCTCATGATAAAATCAAACAAGTCTTAATAGGGTGCAACTTGTTTTAGCTCAATCCAATGTTATTGAGTATTTCTTGTTATTTTCAAGTTTATGCATACTTTGATCTTTATATGTGATAACCCACTAATGTTTGCATGTTTGAGCTTGATCCCAACAGATTGAAGATTTCCCCATACATAGCTATGTATTTCCATTACAATTGAAACCTTTGTTCCTTGACAGTGAACATCCTTTGCAAACACACGACATCATTGGATCTTCATACACAGCTCATTATGCAATGCACATCACATATCAGAGAACACATATTTCCTTTGTGTATCATACTTCCAGATTAGTATATAGAGAGGTTGTATTCTAAGACATTTAGAGGTTATACACAATTAAAATTGAGTGTACATTCCAATTTACAATTCATTACTCCCTTCAGGCATAAACTCAAACCATTCTTCAGCCTGAGAAGTTATGTTGCAATATCCCTTTCGAGCCGCTACACGATTTTTGATCATACCACTGGGAATCTGATCCATATTGGAACTTAAGTATACAACCGCAGATTGAATATTCAAAAAACATCCATGTCTTTCAATATATGTTCATCATGACAAGTGATAATTACATATATTGTTCATTCATATGTGATTCATCTCTGCTCACATAATCTGATCGAATCTTCCTTGGACTAACTCTGAAGATCTACCTTCAAGTTGTTAGGATTTATAGAAGGACCTGGCTCTGATACCATGTTGTTGAATGATCATATTTGAGAATGTAATTATCTTTAAAAATTTATGTATATATTAGATAAATTCACAATAGAATGTTATCTAACCAAGGTTGATCTTAAAAGATATGTGTATCTTTGATAATTTCTCTATAGCATATTATCTCTTCTATCTTGATCTCCTAATTTGAATGTGATAGATAATTTCTCTCTTAGAAGATTATCTTATTACTTTCAATTTGAATGTGATAGATAACTTCTCTCTTAGAAGATTATCTTTTATATATATATATGATCTCCACATTGATATTATATCAAATCACTTATTTGATATATATCAATATCAGTATAATATAATTAATGATGTCTTCTAATTTTCTAATATGTATAGAAGACTTGTGTGTGTGTGTATCAATATACAAAGAAGACTGAATCTATATTGTTGTGAATGTGATTTGATATGTTTGTCAATATTGATCTGCAAGGATATATTGAAATGTCAGAGATATTATAATCGTCTTACTATCAACCAATATGATAGACGTCCCATTTATATAGTCTACAATCGATATATATTTATTGTCTTCTACTTTATAAATACTATCCTCTGCGATAATATTGTCGTTGACAATCTATGTGTTATTGAGTCTCCACTATATATTTCTGTGTATTTGAAGTTACATTGCCAATCAATATATATATCCCGAGGAAACATGTCTCAAATTTCATGTAGGGACATGTCTCTTCGTGAGACATGTCCCATTAACAACTTCTTAATGGTTTTAATCCTTTCATTTATCACTGAATAATATATACCATTATATGTTAATGGAAACAGTCGATAATAACGATCGACACATACTATAGGGTATTGATAGTAATGTTTACAATGATATTGGTATTTACTGTAGTCGATACAAGTATCTACTGTGATAAACACAGTCGATTACGGTATCAACTGTGGTTATCACAATCGATACTCATATCGACTATGAAACCCGTGAGAGAGTTTGCTTACTTTTACAATACCATCTACATGACAGTCGATACCCAAATTTATGTTGAATCACGCTATCGACGACACTGTTGATACTTAATATGATATTTTATTGATTCATTCAATCGACATTCCAATCAATACTCAAAGGGCCCGTTTGGTGCCAAGCATTAACCTGGAATAAGCATTAGTTAATGCTAGAATAATTTAATTCTTTGTTTGGCGCATTTTTTGAATTCTGGAATTAAAAAACTAATCCCCATTTTGGGGCTTATGCTTGCATTAGTTAATTCTAAAAAAAAGGCTGGAATTCATTTCTTATTCGAGAATAAGAAATTTATGGATTCAAAATTTATTTTTTTTATTAATTTATTTTTTTTTTTAAAAAAAAAAAGAAATCTTTTTTTTTTTTTTAATGTGGGTATGTATATATATACACATGTGTGTATATATACGTGTGTGTATATATA
>MU227568.1:423921-434796 GCA_018584345.1 Thuja plicata
TATGGGATCCAAACGGAGAATAGCTTATTCCAGCTTTCATTTTTAGAATTAATTAATTCGAGAATAGGCCCTTATTCTGGAATAGGCCTATTCTGGATAAGTTAATGCCATGCACCAAACGGGCCCAAAATGAAATCCGGGCGATATTTTATGGACATGTATTATTATCATTATAATATGTGATGAATATTTATTAATAGTAATACATAATAATAATATATATGTATATATAACTTATCTCTTCTATATATATATATATATATATATATATATATATATATATTGATGTAACTACAAATATTTCTCTGTACCCTATCTCCTTCTAGGATTTCCTATAGGCCACTTCTTTGACCTATTAGCGTTCTTGAATAACCCTAACCATCCAAGGATTCTCTATACAAGATCCTTCTCCTTTCAACTTGTGTACACCAATCAAGAAATCAAAACACGCATCACCTAGCCCATTGGAGCTCTTCTTTCACCATCTTCACTAACTGATCCAACATGATCAAGATCAATCCCACATGGAGAGGTAGGCTTCTAGGATGTTAATTGGATCCAATCCAATTCCCACAAACACACTTTGCAATAGAACCCTAAACGAGTTCCAAGAAACATAGCAAATTCACCTAAAATAGGGCTACAAACAATTAGGCCTAATTAGGCACCTTATCCCAAATAACTTGAAATAATCCTTAACAAGATGGAAAACTAACCTTTGATTCTGACACCCTTTACAGAGATCTAAAATATTTTCTAGGTCTTGCCTCCCCAAGTTGTCCGTACAGTGGGTTCCTACATACAAGCCAAAATTTAAGGGTTTCAACTCAAACAGAGCATGGCCATCAGAATCTTCATTTTCACCATTAAGAATCCCTCACCAAAGCTTCCCATTTAATTTGGGACTTCTTCACACATATGTCCACCTCTCCACAAGCTCTGATTGAAGCAATCAATGCTTTCAATCCCTCCTAACACCTCTGCAACTCTTTGTGATCCCTAGCCATGCAACTTTGGCTCGCCTAGGGCATCATTGTAAAAATAGATTTATTGCCTTCTAGGGACCCTCCTTCAATATATAATATGTACAAGGATTCATCTTCCTAATTCCAAAGGCCTGCAGAGTTTCCACAGTGGAAAGAGAAGTTATGACCCCATTTTGAGAAACTGCCTAGTTCAAACCAGTGCCAGTGCAGAATAGAATTTTTTTTACATAAAAAAGGAAATATGAACAAAAAAAAACCAATAAAATACAAAATCAAGAATTTACACCCTCTAACTCATGCACCAAATAAAATGCAGAGTTCAATCCATTAAATACAAAAATGCAAAGAAATTGCTTAATTGTAACTAGTTTCTCAGTAACATAGTCCGTACATATAAATTGAAAAATAAACCAACATCATACAAAGGTCGAGGGAGGTCTTATATAGTTGACCATGACCCTTTCTTGATGGTTTCAGACAGTTAGAAACCCAAATGCTCGAAAAGACATCATTGCAAGAAATGTTGTCAATGTTGTCAATGACAACATTGACAACTTTTACAATTTTTGTGATTCTTGCATACAACTTGGTCAATCAACTCAAGAAACTTAACCAATTGCATATCTATGCTAATTAAACAAAAATAGGTCTCCTAAACACTTCCCTATCCAATTTGACCCCTAAATGCATAATTACCACTTTTGCCACAACATTAGCAACATGTATACAAATTGACAAATTTGGACATTACTTGCAAAGAAAGTCACTAAGGACCTAATAAGGCCTCCTAATCTAACTCAACACATCCTAGGACCCATCTAGTCCCATTATTCCACTAGTGGTGTGGATAAAACCACTACAAGCCAAAAAAAACTAGAAGCCCTAGGTTACCATTTAGCCCTACCTAGGTGCTCGTGCACCATACTCCCCCACAAAGGGAAGTCATGTCACTCCTGTGGAAAAAATGTCTTCAGAAATTCCCACCTTCTTGAATTTTATACTTACAATCCATGATGCCTCTGATTCAGGCCTATTCTTCCACTTGACGAGGTGCTCCATGTACACCTTGTGCTTTGTAGTCTTCTTAACTCTAGAATACAGAACCTTGTCTGCTTCTAATTGTGGCTTGGGAGGTAGTACAGTAGGTTCAACATCACTAGTGACCCCTTGACTATTTTGGCCGATCTCAGCTATTGGCCCTTTGAATTTGATCAAGTCTTGAACATTAAAAATAGGAGATATGCTTAAATCCGAAGGTAAGTCTATTTTGTAGGCATTAGTCCCATAATGGGCTAGGATCTTGCAAGGTCCCACCCTCTTCATCTGAAGTTGAGTAGGCAGACCTTTCTATAATCTGGATTTGTTCAAATGAACCATCACATAATCACCTACCTCAAACTGAATGTCTCTCCTCTTTTCATCCACTTTGGCCTTCAACTTTTGTGTACTGTCTTGTATGGTCGTCTTAACTTGATCTTGGATCTCCTTCATGGTTTGAGTGAAGTCCTCAACATGACCACTCTTATACTCCATGCCTCCAAGATTCCTAATCTCACACACACCCCTTGGGTGCATCCCATAAACCACTTCAAATGGGCTTCTCCCTGTTGTTCTGTTCTTGCTATCATTGTATGCATACTCTGCTTGGGGAATGACCACATCTCATGTCTGACCATACTCTTTAGTTAGGCACCTCAATAGGTTACCCAACACTCTTTTGACCACCTCAGTTTGGTCATCTGTTTGAGGATGGTAGGTTGAACCAAATGAGAGATTAGTACCCAATCTATTCCACAATGTTTTCCAGAAATGGCTCATGAATTTTACATCCCTATCTGATACAATACTTAGGGGCAAACCATGGATTCTGACAATCTCCTTAAAGAAAAAATATGCTATATGGATAGCATCATGAGTAGTCTTGCAGGGTATAAAATGACCTATTTTACTAAATCTATCAACCACCACATATATGTTGTCATATCCTTATTTTATCTTGGGTAGACCCACTATGAATTTCATTCTCACACACTCCCATGGTCAATTTGGGACTGGAAAGGGTTGGTATAAACCTACATTACTCATTCCTCCTTTGGCTTTCATGCACAATACACATTACTCAACATACCTAGTCACATCCCTTATCAAATTTGGCCAATAGTAAAACCTTTGTACTTGTTCCAAGGTCTTATTCATGCCAAAATGACCACTCAAGCTCCCATTATGTTTCTCCTATATGAGGTTATCTCTCATTGAACCCCTTGGCACACATAACTGATTACCCTTAAATAACAATCCATTTTGCAAAGTAAAATCAAAAAACTTGCTATGGAAATTATTCTAAAAATTAGTACACATCTTGTAGGCTTCACCAAAGTCTTCATCTTCCTTGTAGAGATCTCTGAAACTTTCCATCCCAATGCTATTCAACTGAACTTCTTGAACTATCAACAATCTTCTACTTAGTGCATCTGCAACCTTGTTCAATTGCCCCTTCTTGTGCTTAATTGTGAATGTGAATTCTTGTAGGTGTTACATCCATTTTAGGTGTTTATTGCTTAGTTTCTCCTAAGTATTGATATAACTAAGGGCTTGGTTGTCAGTAAACACAACAAACTCCTTAGGTAATAGGTAATGCCTCCACTTTCTAAGTGACTGAACTAAGGCATACAATTCCAAGTCATAAGAAGAGTATTTCTTCTTGGCTTCATTTAATTTTTCACTAAAGAAGGCTACTGGCCTACCTTCTTGGCTTAACACACCCCCTACTGCCATCCCACCTGCATCACACTCAATTGTAAATAAATTTTCAAAACTAGGCAACTTTAGGATAGGTTGTGTGGTTACTTGCTTCTTCAACATTTTAAAGGATTTCTTTGATTCTAAGGTCCACATAAACTTGGTTTTTACCCCACCCTTGATGGTATCTAAAAATGGTGCATAAATACCACTGAAATTCCTAATAAATTTCCTATAAAATTGGGCTAACCCATGGAAACTTCTTACCTCAATTGCTGTGGTAGGTGGTGGCCAGTTTAGGATTGCTAGAACTTTGTCTTGATCCATCTTCAAGGACCCCTTGGACACTACAAAGCCCAAGTACACAAGTTATTGCTTTAAGAACTCACATTTCTCAAGATTGATAGCCAGCTTCTCTTCATGTAACCTCTGCAATACAATCTCTACATGCTTGATATGCTCCTCTCTTGTTTTGCTAAAAATCAGTATATCATCAAGATATACAACTACAAACTGCCATTTGTAGTCCTTGAGCACTTCATTCATGAGCCTCATGAATGTGTTCGGAGCATTTGTGAGACCAAATGGCATCACAAGCCACTCATACAACCCATTTGTGGTCTTGAATGTCATTTTCCATTCATCTCCCTCTTTCACCCTGATTTGGTGATAACCACTTTTCAAATCAAGCTTAGTGAAGTACATTGCCCCTCCAAGACAATCCATAAGATCCTCAATCCTAGGTATGGGGAATCTATACCTTATTTTAATTATGTTTATGGCCCTTGAGTCTATGTAAAGCCTCCATTTTCCTCCCTTCTTGGATGCCAACACAACCGAGACTGCACATGGGCTTATACTCTTCTTGATCAAACCTTGATCCAAGAGTTCTTGCACTTGCCTTGCCACTTCCAATTTATAATCAGGGGTAAGCTTATAAGATGCCTTATTAGGCAAATATGCACTAGGGACAAAGTCTATCTGATGGCTTATCACTCCTCTAGGAGGTAAGGTTGTAGGAGTTCCATCACTTACTATATCTTTGCACTTCACAAGCAATTCTTGAATCTCCAATGGTAAGGGTTCTTTGACATGATTCTCTTCTTCCTTGGGCTTTAGAACAATAGTATATCCTTAATTATCTTCATCCTTAAGGTCTTTCACAAACTCCCTTCCACTACACAACAAAATTCTAGGAGTCTTGGGTTGTGGCTCATCCTCTTCCAACAAAGACTGAATATTGAAAGTTTTGCCTCCTTTCTTGAATGTTATGAAATTCTCTTTCCCATCATACACTGCTCCATTGTCATATTTCCAAGGCCTTCCTAACATCAAATGACAAGCATCCATTGGTAAGATGTCACAGAGCAACTTGTCCTTATAGCCTGCTATAGAAAACTCAACCCATGTTTGTTCATTCACCAACACACTTTGGCTTTTATTTAGCCATGTCACGTTGTATGGATTTACATGAGGTACTTTGGTTAGCTTGAGTTTGTCCACTGCCTCCTCTGATATGATGTTATCTATGGAAGCAGAATACACAATCACCTTACAAACTTTGCCAAGGATCTTGCATCTTATCCTAAACAATTTCCTCCTATGTTTGGGTTCATCTTTAACTGGTTGCCTTACCAACACTCTCCTAAACATTAGATTTTATCCCATCTTTGAATCTAGATGATCAATCTTAGGTGCTTTGACACTTGAAGTGTCCTCATGAGCACAGGCCACTCTCTTGTCATGGTTTTATGTAGTAGGTTTCTCAAGGCATCTATATGTTGGGTGCCCCAATTGACCACAGTTGTAACACTTCATGATTGCAAAGTATGAGTTACTTCTACCTAACCCTCTTCCTCTGCTAGGGCCTCCTTGAGTACCCCTACCTCTGGTATAACCCCCTCTTGGAGTAGATTCATTTCTATGCTCAGTCAATTTGGTTTCACCTTGGTTTCTTTTTTCATTGCCTCTACCTTGATAACCTCCTCTTTGACCCCGTTGGTCTCTTCCTCTACCTCTATTTTTGAAGTTAGAGTCACCTTTCTTTCTATTCTTTTCCTCCACTTTAGAGATATTCGATGACACCTCTGAACTATGGTTGGTGTCCATAGACTAGTCTCTTCTTGGATGTTCCACTTCAAACCACCCAAGTACCTTGCCACCTTTATTGATTCTTCTTCTTGTTGCTTGGACCTAAGACACAATCTCTGAAACTCCTTTGTATAAGAGGCTACATACATGTCTTTTTGTTTTAGATTTTGCCTCTTCCTATGGAGTTGGATCTCATAGTCCTCTGGAAGATAGTTTTCTTTTAACTTGGTCACCATGGCATTCCAATTGGCTATCGGTTTTTTTCCCATTCTAATCCTCTCATCTTGAAGATACTTCCACCATGTTAGTGTTGACCCTCTGAGTCTTGACTTGGCCACCTTGAGCTTATGTGCCTCTATCACACCTTCACATTCAAAAAATTTCTCCATTCCTTCAATCCAATCCATCACTGCTTCAATGTCCATCTTCCCACTAAATAGTGGTATTCCCTCCAATTTCTTCCCTCCTAGGGCTTTTATGGCTTTTAAGAAGGGTTCTTCATTCAAGACAGGGTCTAGTTCAGAGATAAAGTCTTCCTCATCAATATTTTTACCCCTATCACTACTTTCAACTTCTTTGTTCCTAGCTACATTAGACCTTCTTCTAGCCTTATCTTCATTACTTCTAAGGCTTCTTCAGGGAGTCTTTTCTTCTCCTTTTGCTCATCCACCTCTTTAGCTAGCTCTGCATTAGTCACCATGTTTGATTCTCCCACTGATTCACCAGTAGTTGCAGACATACATTATTTTCCCAAGTCTTTAACTTTCTATGATACCAATATGATGTAACTACAATTCTTTCTCTATACCCTATCTCCTTCTAGGGTATCCTATAGGCCACTTCTTTGACCTATTAGAATTCTTGACTAACCCTAACCATCCAAGGATTCTCTACACAAGATCCTTCTCCTTTTAACTTGTGTACACCAATCACACATCACCTAGCCCATTGGAGCTCTTCTTGCACCATCTTCACTAACTGATCCAACATGATCAAGATCAATCCCACACGGAGAGGTAGGATTCTAGGATGTCAATTGGATCCAATCCAATTCCCACAAACACACTTTGCAATAGAACCCTAAACGAGTTCCAAGAAACATAGCAAATTCACCCAAAATAGGGCTACAAGAAATTAGGCCTAATTAGGAACCTTTTCCCAAATAACTTGAAATAGTCCTTAACAAGATGGAAAACTAAACTTTGATTCCTACACCCTTTACAGAGATCTAAAATATTTTCTAGGTCTTGCCTCCCCAAGCTGTCCATACAGTGGGTTCCTACATACAATCCTAAATTTAAGGGTTTCAACTCAAACAGAGCATGGCCATCAGAATCTTTGTTTTTCACATTTAAGAATCCCTCACCAAAGCTTCCCATTGAATTTGGGACTTCTTCACACATATGTCCACCTCTCCACAAGCTCTTATTGAAGCAATCAATGCTTTCAATCCCTCCTAACACCTCTGCAACTCTCTGTGATCCCTAGCAATGAAACTCTGGCTCACCTAGGGCATCACTGTAAAAATATCTTACTTGCCTTCCAGGGCCCCTCCTTCACTATACAATATGTACAAGGAGTCTCTTCCCAATTCCAAAGGCCCGCAGAGATTCCACAGTGGAAAGAGAAGTTATGACCCCATTTTGAGAAACTGCATGGTTCAGACCAGTGCCAGTGCATAATAGAATTTTTTTTACATAAACAAGGAAATATGAATTTAAAAAATCACATACAGAATCAAGAATTTACACCCTCTAACTCATGCACCAAAGAAAATGCAGAGTTCGATCCATTAAATACAAAAATGGAAAGAAGTTGCTTAACTGTAACTGGTTTCTCATTAACACAGTCCGTACAGATAAATTGCAAAATCAACCAACCTCATACAAAGGTCAAGGGAGGTCTTATATATTTTATCATGACCCTATCTCGACGGTTTCAAATAGTTAGAAACCCAAATGCTCGAAAAGACATCATTGCAAGAAATGTTGTCAATGTTGTCAATGACAACATTGACAACTTTTACAATTTTTGTGATTCTTGCATACAACTTGGTCAATCAACTAAATAAACTTAACCAATTGAATATCTAGTCTAATTAAACATCAAATAGGTCTCCTAAACACTTCCTTGTCCAATTTGACCCCTAAATGCATAATTACCACTTTTGCCACAACATTGGCAACATGTATACAAATTGATAAATTTGGACATTACTTGCAAACAAAGTCACTAAGGACCTAATAAGGAATCCTAATATAACTCAACACACCCTAGGACCCATCTAGTTCCATTATTCCACTATTGGTGTGGCTAAAACCACTACAAGCCAAAAACAAACTAGAAGCCCTAGGTTACCATTTAGCCCTACCTAGGTGCTCCTGCACCATATATCAACTTAAAAAATATTAACAATATTAATAATGTATCATAATAATAATAATAGAGAAGGATAGATATTAAATTTTTAAGAATGATAGGCCACTCAATCATTTGATTTCATCGATTGGAATCATCTGATCGAAGCTACAATTATTAACAATTGGCAGTCTGAGTTTGAGGGATTCAAAGTTGAAGCTATTTGCATGGTCTTGAAGCATTTCAGGATAATCCTCATTGAGGTGAGGTGGATCATTAACCTAATGGAAGGAGAGTCAGGAATTGATGATAAGAAATAATAGTGGCAACAAGCACTTAGGGACTTGAAGGTCATATGAAAGAAGCGATTTCAAATTTTGGTGAAGTTATATGAAGGAGCAAAGTTAGATAATTTTGATGAGTGGGTCGCTGCCATCGGTGTTGCCATTAAAGGCTACCATGAGAGCTTGGAGAAGATTGAAAAGAGGAGAAAGGAAGCTATGTTATGGGTAGATGAGATAGATAAATTATTTGAGGGAATATACTTAGAGTTGTATGAGGATGACAATAAACAAAAGTTGTATTCCACAAAGAATGTTGTCCAGCAGTTTATCAGAATTGTAGTTGGGGTGAATACACGGGAAGACTTGCAACAGTTGTTTTATTTCAAAGAGAATATGAGCTACATAATGAAACACGTAGAAGATATCAAAGTTTTCAGTTCAAAGCTCACCTCATTCTGATTAATGCAAAAAAGACGGTTGGAATCCATCATTTATTTCGCAATCTTGATTCAGTGATGATTTATGTTCATTAGATTTTGTTTCAAGTAGATTTGCTTGCATTTCTTGTTCCTCGATATTTTTTTTATTTTTGGAAATTCGTTAAGATAGGAAATCATTGTAGGGATTAAACTTATATTTTCATTGTTAGGAAATTGCATACATTGAAAATCAAGAAAAAAGAAAAGAAAAGTGTTAAAGTTTGTTTTGTAACCTAAAGTTTTAATCGTACCAGCAAAGGCCTCCTTGTGAACATTCATATTTATCTTCAATTGAGATTTCCAAGCGGTCGTACCACGACCACGGAGAACCTTGGGAATAACTTTTTTATTATTTCAAGAGGTGAATTTGCATCGCTTATTCCTAGTTGTCGCTTTGTGTAAAAATGACATTCAACACCTTGCTTTATTAAAGTTTTCATATCTTGAGTGAGAGAGCTTTGATTTTCACACTGTCTATTATGTTAAAAATTTGATTTAGTTCTCTATATGAAAAAATGCTATATGAATAGTTTCAAATCAATATGGAACCTCCTTGATATCATTTTTCATCACTTTTCCTTCACAATTTTATGTGTTAAACATGATACCTTGTTTCTACCTCCTAAACAACAAGCAAAAACATGGAGCATATAACTACCCTTGAATTTCAGCATTGTTAGTAAGATTTAGGTGATTTTTTATGTAAATTATAAAGTGGTTTTGCATAATGAAGTTCCCAACACTGTATTGTAGTTATTGGTATGTTGGAGGCTTCATCCAACAATTTTAAAAATATCCCTTTTCATCAATATTTACTTTTATGCACCTTAGCTTGCATATGCACGTAGTGTATTATGACCACCAAAATGGAGGCCAAATTTAGCATCATAAATTGTATTCCTTTTCTAAAATGTCTCATTCCATGCTCTCCTAGCACTCATTTTAGTGTGTGTCATTATATTATGCATTATAGGACTTTACTATGCATCCAATTAATAAATAATTCAAGAATATGAATCCTCTCTTAACTAAATCTCATTAAAATACTATTTGGGCCCTTAATTATATGTGCACCCATTAATTATTTCATATCCTCATTAAAATAAGTCCTACCTCATTTTAAAGTTCAAGACATGCTTTCTTGTATCTACAATTCATATTTTTCCATGTAAAGTAATTTTCGAGCAATTAGACCCTATTATCTTGCATCCCTAAAAATTTGGGCAATTTTCGTCTAGACTGCATCAATTATGACAACCTAGTCCTGACTACATCGACCAAGGTGATCTAGTCCCGAGGCTTTTCCCCAAAATTTTAGGATTGTAATATGACGGTCTTATACTCCCTTAAAATATATCTGTTGTGAAATTATGATAATCCTAAGATAGATTTTTATAAAATTAAAGTTACAATCTCATATATAATCAAGTGAGCCTCCTCATTTGTGATATCAAGCAATTGTAAAATAATAGCTCAACAAATTGGAGATATCCTATGAGGTGAAAATTTGTGAATTCAAGAACAAATCAGCTGTGTGATGAAAATGTGTCACACTTCTATGAATCATTCCATTCAAGGTTGCTCAAGAATGAGGCCTCAAATATCAACTCATAGCTCTCTAGTCATGGAGTGCAAAGGTTTGTAATGTAGGCCCTCAGATTAACCTAGTTGTGCCCCTGCAAGTACACTATAAAATGAGAGATTCAAAGAGGAAAAGCAAGAATGCTAGTCTCCATGATCATCAAGTATGCATGCAAATGAGAATGGAAACTATCCTATATGATAACAAATGCATAAAAGGAAACTAATCTATATGATAACAATGCATAAAAGGAAACTAATCTATATGATAACAATGCAAGATTATTCTATGAAAGGAAATACAAATGCAAGATTAATCTATGAAAGGAAATATGAATTTAATCTAAAATGCAAATG
>MU227568.1:501136-531783 GCA_018584345.1 Thuja plicata
AGAGAGAGAGAGAGAGAGAGAGAGAGAGAGAGAGAGAGAGAGAGAGAGAGCATCATAAACATTATCTTGTTTTCATAAATAATTATCACTTTAATATTCACCAAAATGATAATCATTATCTTTTTTATAAATAATTATAAATTGGTAAATTTTAATTATTATTAATAAATTTTGGTTATATACATTTTTGTAAGCTATTTTAAATATATTTTAAATCAATTTTGATTTTCTTCTAGCCCTTACACTTTTTTCCTAGGGCCAAATAAACATATATTTGTCTATCTATTGTTATATCATTTTACTTAAATGCATTCAAGCATTCATTCAAAATAGTCCAAGATTATTAATTAATCAAGGATTAAATTTGCATCTAGATGCATTGAGAAATTAAGGAACCTTCGTAAAAGTGAATAGGAGAACCCTATATATTAGGTTGGGGTCCGATGGAGGGGGACTTCCTTAAAAATAGAGTCGTTGAGATTTGTTAAGAATATTTAAAGGTGAGTGTTCCTATCATTTTTTTAGTGTGTTTCAGCTTAAACTTTTATCTCCCAATTTTGAGGACTCTATAACTAAAATATTAAAAAAAGAAAAAACTTTATTTTCCCTCCAAATTTTATTTTTTGGTGAGATTTATTTGGATTTTGTGGGAATAAAATGTGGAGCACGTGGGGATTTCTTGGTGCAAGTTCAAGTCAGAGGCCTAAAAAAGAGGGTCTCTTATTTTGTAGGAAAAGATTCTAAATAAGCCTATAGTCGTCGAAAAAAATTCCGTAGGACCTCTTGTACCTAAAAAATAGAGTTGTACAACCCCCTCCATAAGACCCATGTCTTATATAGATCAACTTTATAGTTATAAGACAATATTACAATCATGGATTTGTTCCTTATAGATAAATTTGTCCTAGTAATTTATGATCTTGAAACCTAATAGATTCAATATTTTTCATTTTTTACAATTCAATAGTTATCAAGCCTTTTTTTTAACATTCACTTATTACAAATTATCAATATCTACTAATTATTTAGTTACCTTAAATAATTTATAATTTTGTATATGTTGAATAGTAAGCAAAAGAAGAGAGAGGTCTCCATGACCTCAATGAATTCATACATCCATATAATAAATATCAAGAAAAATAAATTTTTTAATTATATATAAAAGAAAGCGATTCATTTTTAATATGTTAAATTTATACAACTATTATTTCTCAAATTTGTCACATACTTACAGATTGTATTTCCTCTTTATTTTAAAATTTTAATTAAAAACTAACATAAAAATATAACAAATTTCTAAACTATTTTAGAAAAAATTAAAACCATACAATTACTACTCACATACCAATTTGATTCTAAAAGAACGTTAAAAAAATGAAATGTAGAAATAATTTAGTCAAAACAGAGAACTATTATCTATTTTTTTTAATGTAGACAATGATAAAGAACTTACCAAATTATGTCCTGGGCAGAGTTTGGGACCTTCTTCAAATGGCATAGGCTAAGCATTGGACTAATTTGAAACTCCCTCCACGATGGTTGGAGAAAATCGATTGACAAAAATGGGTTCTCATGAAAATTATGGACAAACTTGATGATTATTCTCAAGGAGATGCAAATGACAGGTCTAGACGTAAACACTACCACAGGCTATTCACAAAACATAAGCAATGGTAGTGGGCTTGTCCTGGACAACTCTATTCAGCTTAAGGGCAACAAAATCTCAACCTGTTTGAAGCCATTGCAAGAAATAATGAATGGGAAAAACTACAAAATGAATGAATAAAAACTAAAAAAATGTCACAAACTCGTGACTGTGAACAAAATTTCAGACTAAGTTTACCAAATTGGTTTCCAGATAAATTCACCACAGTAGCACACCATATCGAAACATTGGCGTGACAGAGATGCAACCAATGTCAACAGATAAGACGTATTTCCATCGGTAATTAAAGCGAGCTAGAACTGTTTCAACATTGTATTCCACACGCTAGGAGGAAATAAAGGACAAAACGAAACCAGCGGTGGCGATCAGTTTAATGGTCGTCCAAAGGCTCTCAGTAAGACTCTACCGTAGATTGGAAAATTGAGCCTAGGCTCTTTCAGATGAAAACGCCGACGACATAAACATTTGATTTCTGGTCCACATGTTTAAATATGATACCACATCAACATATTACAAGTGTGGTTGCCGTTGCACCAAAAGATCGACTTGTCATTGCCCGATACAACCACTAGACTTATAGAATCCACAGGAGGCGGTTAGTCCCTTGTCATGAATCTCGAGGGTAGCGCTGACCATTTGCCAACAATCTCTCCTCAGTGTTACCCGAGCGGATTCAAACCTATGACCAAACTCTAATACCACTTGTTACAAGTGTGGTTGCCGTTGCACCAAAAGATCGACTTGTCAATGCCCGATACAACCACTAGACTTATAGAATCCACAGGTCGCGGTTAGTCCCTTGTCACAAATCCCGAGAGGAGCGCTGACCATTTGCCAACACAACATACTTTTGTTGAGGTGTCCAAAATGATCCAAAAAACAAAGTATGTCAGTTGTGCACCAAAAGTTCAATTAATGTACTTATATGACATCATATAGTTAATTGCCTTTTTAAATTAACAAAATACTTTTGAAATAAGTATTATATGACCTTTTAAGTGCTCGACTAAGATCCTATTTTGGTCAACTATTATAGAACAAACACGACTAAGCTCCAAACATAATGCACCATTGACCAAATTTGAAAAATCCAAAAACACTACGGGTTTTCGGGAAATTTTCAGCATTTGTTCTTCATGATCTACATATTTTGTGGTTGAAAATTTGCCAAAAACTTACAAATTTGAAAAAAAAAAATTTGACATTTTTTTGTCTTTGGTGCATAAGGAGCACCTTTGAGAATCCTCTCCTATTATACTCTTTAAAAATAAAAAAAATTAGAAAAAAATAGTGTGAGGAGACATAATGTTAAAGGGCCTTTACAAAATAAATTTAATACAAGATTTTTTTTTTGAAGTTTAGAACTACAACACGCATATAAAAATGTTAATTAGGAAAGACCATTTGTCATGTGTGGCGGTTCAAGCTTAATATCTGATCGCTGACCATAGCCGGAGTTGGGCGCATTTAGAATGCACAATAATATCTCCTATTTGCCTCCCTGCCTGCATCCACTGATATCTCTGTTGGTCTAGCGGCGAAGGTTCGGCTAAAAGTTGTAAAGGTTAGACGACAAAATTCCCATAAAGAAATCAAAAAAGAGTTCTTTAGGGTTCACTTTCCTCCATAAGCCTGCACCTTAGTTGCCTTTCCAAATTTAGCGGAGCCGGCAGCCTTGAATGAAGTCTACGCCTTTTCTAAATATATCCAGCTGGAGAGAGATTCCTGAAAATTTCATTCTTCTCTTCTTCGCTAATTAGGTGAAGACTCAGAGGTCTCACTTTCTCCCCCCACATCCTGAGTTTTCGATCTACAGAGCATCTGTTTGGTATATTGCAATCCGTTTCCGGGTCTCTCAAACCCTAGATAGGCTTTTTTTTGAGGTGTTCTCTGTATATTCTGTGAAAATATTTTGCTTTAAGTACTGGTTTTGCAGCTTGAAACCCTAGTTTTGTCTTAGATTTCTTTATTGCGCCCCACGAAGGGTTGAAGCCGTGACCCTCTCTGTCACTTTTATTACCCAGTATGGCGAATGCTTTGGACATGTCTCTCGATGACTTGATAAAAAAGAACAAGCAGTCTGGGCGAGGAGGGCGAGGCAGAGGTAGGGCGAACGGGGCTTCTGCAGGTCCCCTACGCAACCGGGCAATGCTTCGATCAGCAAATCGGGCAGCGCCATATTCTCTTTCAAAGGTAAGCAAGTGAAAATTTTGAGGCTGGATTTTTCTTTTTCCTTTTCGTAGTTTTTGATTTCTATGAAAGTTTATTTTCCCAAGTGGCGAAGAGGGTTTAGACGTCGGTTTTCAGGGCTTTTGGACTCCACTATTGGTTATATAGAGTGTGTTTTGTATTGACCGCAATCGAAAACTATTATTTTGTATGCGCCTATAGATTGCTTGTAGCTTTATAGCCAAATTATTATTCTGTTTTAAGGCTGTCGTTATATCTGTTATCTTTCTGACGTACAGAGTTCTTGGATAAGTTTTCGATGTGGTTGATCCTCTGCCAATATGATTTTGGAGAATTTTTAGTGTTAAGATGAAAGCAGATAGTAGAATCCCAAACTTATATTAATTAAACAGATTTCTCTCCTTGACAAGCCTTGAAATCTGGCAGACTTTAGAAAACTTGAAAATTACAGTATCGGTAGTTCATACACAGTATTATGATTTGGACTAGGCTTGGACTGGACAGACCTATTATGTGGTTTACTTTGTAGCCTTCAGATTTGGACTAAGATTCGTACTAGGCAGATCCATCATGGGTTTAGACCCAGCCAAACAATATCGTCTGTCAAATTAAATCTAGCAAAAGCCATTCATCCACAAATTGACCAAAATTGTCAAAATACAGTCCTACAGGCTGCAAATCTTGTTTATAATCTTTTGTGGCACTGTGATACACAAATTTGGATGTCGCAATGGAGGGGAGGGAGGGAGGGACGCTATCTTGAAGGAGGACAACCATCTTGCTTTTTTTTTCTCGTACCCGCTGCAATACAGAAATTTGGACGTTGCAAAGGAGTAGGGATTGATAGACACTTTTGAGTTTTCCCCCTCATTACACATTTTTAAAGTGACGACTTGTTATGGGCCAGGGTACACTTGACTTGGATTGAGCCTTGTTTTATGTAGACCGAGTCTCATAACCTGTTTTACGTATGCAATGGTGGTATAGATTGTATGAAAATAGAATCTAAGATGCTATCAAATAATATTTGCAGGATTTAAATAAGTATATTCAATGCAATTCTATTTTTCTCACCCTTGCCTAACTTTAAATAAAATAAAAAAATTGTAAACAAGAAGTGATATTATAGCCTCTTTGTTCACAGGGATAGTCCTGTTCCAAGGATATTTGTTTTATAGTATTTATTCTTTTGGTTCGGGAGTATTGATTATCTGATAAATTCTTTGTTGCAGCAGCCATTCCAGCAAGCTCCCGAGTCTACCTGGCAACATGATCTGTTTGATGCACAGATGACTGATGCAGCTCCATCCACTAGACTCTTACGGATTGAGACTGGAACAAAAGTGACTATATCCAACTTGGATTATGGTGTTTCTAATGAGGACATAAAGGTAGCAGACTCACTATTGCATTTTTAATATATTTTTATGAAATTTATTTCATATTTCCAGCCTACTTTTGTTGCTTTTGTTCAATGACGAGCATTGCCTGATTTAAGATTTTCCTGTTATTTTTCCTTATATTCGTTTTCAGAGGAAGTAATTTCTGTTACTTTTCAGTTCTCTGTCTGCTTCACTTCAAGCGTTTTATCTTTTTTATTTGGAAGTCTAGTGGAGCTAAACCAAAACAGAGAATTTTAAGAGACATGTTTTCTTTATAACCAGAGTAACCCTAATTATACATGGAAATTGCTTTTCTCATTTTGAGATTCATGTCATCATTTTTGTAGGAACTATTTTCAGAGGTTGGTGATCTGAAACGGCATCAGGTTCTCTATGATAGGAGTGGGAGGTCAAAGGTATTTGCAAAAATGTCCTATTTTATCCATAATTCTGGTTACTTGCATGTTTGTGCAAGAAAGGGCAATGTTTTTTATTTTTATTCACTACTATTGTTTTTCACCTGATGGCAGGGTTCAGCAGAAGTTGTTTTTGCTAGGCGAGCAGATGCTGAAGCGGCTGTGAAGCGATACAATAATGTACAACTTGATGGAAAACCACTGAAGTTAGATATAGTTGGATCAAATCTATCAATTCCAGCACCGAATAATCAACCTAGAAACTGGACAGCAGGAAATGAAATCTGGGCACCATTGAGGTAAGGAGTAATGACCAGATAGTGTTAGCCTTTTTGAATAGTGGCTTATGTGTACACATTTCTTTGCCTTCTTGTGTTGCAATGATACCATTTTTTGAAGCATTGATCATATAAGGATGCCCTCTCTAGATGGCGGTTTATTCATTCTGCACCTTGCTTAAATATTTGTAGCCCTTTTTCATATGCCTCTGTTCACATGCTATAACTGTAGAAAGTATTATGGACTAGGACTGTAGAAAGCATTAAATATCATGTATGTTCTAGATATTTGTTGAATTTCTGCTAGCATTGCTCGCTCTAATTTGATGCTAACATGTACTTCCAAGCCATTTTGTTTGATTACTTTATGTGCCTTGTGTGCTGCTGTCTAAATAAATATAACAATGATGAGAAATTTGACATCAGGCTCTGATTATTTCAGACTCCAACTACTACCCGTTGCTGGATGCTGATTAGAATTAAAAATATTTCGTTTTGTTGGTCTATTAAATATTTAAAGAGAAGATATAGGATTAAAATAAAAGCACTATATTTGTTATTTGGTAAGATGGGGATGATGATTCTAGGAATTTGGAATGGTTTGTGTGGACCACATTTTTCATAATTGACCATATACCCATGATTATGATATTGAAGTATAATAGCGACTAAAAATATACAAACGATAATATTCCAACAGTGGTTAAGTGAAACACATGTAATTAAGACAAATTTCATCAAACTAAGTACTTCTTACTTTTTAGTAATCTTTTTAGGACTAACAATTTCTTAACATACAAAAATCTAGGGCAGATTTTGCTATAGATAATGTAATTCTTGGCTTGAGTATTTCTATTATTATCCTAAAAAGATGTAATTGAATAGGGAGTTCACATTCTCAAACTTAACAGACATAATTGGACTTGTTAACAGGCCAATAACTAGCTCAAGATAAAATTCATTTTTGGGTTCCTGGTGTGGATTGCTTTGGCCCATGTTTGTTGTTTAATTTTTTTGGAAATCATGGTGTTAATAAACCAAACTGGACATATCTAAAATGTTTTAAGATCATAGTGTTAATGTGCTATAGAGGACATCTAAGTTACCAGATTCGCTCCCATACCCCTCCAAGTCGTGTTCGATTCTGCACAAATTTGTTACTAATTCTGCCAGTCACCAAAACACGCTGCAAATTCTGACAGAAGGACCCGGGAGGAATTTGGAAGAATTTGCAGCAAATTTGATTTCCAGCGGACGAACCTGGGCCGAAGTTGGTCCAAAAACATTTTTTTTTGACTTTTACAAAATGTTTTTTTTGCCCAATTTGGTCTGTTAAACCGTCCAACCCTAAAAGTGACCACTTAAAAGGCCAAAAAGGTTGTGTTATATGGCATTTGTGCATTTGTGAATGAAAAAGAAAACTTATTGTCTCCATTGCTAAACTTTCTTGTTTGGTTGCCATTGCTCAATGAGTGTTGATAGGTGATTGTTGCATGCTCTAAGCTTGTTTGTGAGAGCTATTTTGCTATGTTGTTTTAATATTAGCATAGTGGTGTATTAACTTATTTGCCGCTGCATATATATATATATATATATATATATATATATAACATATACTTTTGTATAGACAAACCCAAAGCGAATCCAAACCCAACCCCCCCCCAAAAATTGAACAAATTTCGAACCCAAATCCAAACCAGAATCCGAACCGGCAACCTAGTAGGACATAATGCACATAAAAAGTGGGGGTATGGTATGGATCTTATCTTTTTGTTAATATTGAATTCAGATCATCCTATTGAAGTGATCATATTAGTAGAGGTGTCATTTTGCATCAGCTTCTCAAGGATATGACCAAGAGAAACCTCCTCAATCTTTTGTAAAGGCTGAAATTATTATCTGAAACATCCCCTTTTCTAATAACTTACAATAATTATTTGCTAAATCTATTAGTGCACTTTATGCTCTTTAACATGTTTATGCTGGGTATATAAGTTGTTGATTCGGGTACGGGGACTGGAACTTGGTATGGTGGTATAAATATTTTTCCTTGGGTATGGGCACAGGCTAGGTCATAGGGTTCGCTGAATTTCGTCCAGGAGGCTGGAAATTCAGTTAACTTCATTTTTTTTTCTTCTGAAAAATCATTGTTTGCCAATAAATTCGTACGAAATCAATTTTGGGTTTAAAAAAAATTGCCTATCTTGATAGCATGGCCAGCATGGTTATTGCCGCAGATAAGATGCGATTCAAAGGAGCATGGTTATTGCTGCAGACTTGGACGCAATTCAGGTGCGATGCTGTTTCAGACGTGATTCAATTCAAAATGCTGTGTTTCCAGAGTGGTCGTCTCCCCACCCTCACTATTAGCCAGAGGCCCAGATGTGTTTTACTACCCTTTTCGAAGTGGTACCCATCCGCTCTCTTATGGCAAACTTCAAACTGACCCTCCGAAATGTTTTGGTTTAGTTTTTCTCTGAAGTTTTTTGTTTTTGAAAAATTTAAAATAATATTAAATATCTTTATATTTTGGTTTAGAAACTTTTTTTTTTTTATAAATTTTGTTTTCTGTTCAATATCATAATTTAATATTTTAAAATGTTTAATTAGATTATAATTATAATACATTTATTTATTATATATTAAAATTTTATACTATTTAAATTACAATATTGTTTTATATAATATTTTTTATTTTTTAAAAATTATTTTATGTAGGCAAATTTAATGCCGAATTTTCTTCCGAATTTTTCACTGTCAAATTTTATCTGAATTTTATGGTTGCCAAATACAGATTCGAACCTTGTTACATAGATATGGGTATGGCATGTGTGTGTGTTTGATTCGTAAGATGCAACCTAAGTTGCGAGAATAACACTTTTAGACTGGACCTATGAACAGGTGAGGTTACATTTTGAGAGATTTCATCCTCAGATTTTACCCTTATATTTCCTATTTGCTCACCACCTGATCTCTCCATGATCGAGCATCTCCATATCACTTCGATAATCCTTATCTCTCCTATTTGCTTGCCACCTTATCTCTCCATGATTGAGCATCGCCTTATCACTCCGTTGCCCTTATCTCTCCTGTTTGCTCGTCATGTTATCTCTCCATGATCAAGCATCTCTTTATCTCTTCATTACCCTTATCTCTCCTATTTGTTCGCCACCTTATCTCTCCATGATCGAGCATTTCCTTATCCTCTCGTAACCCTTATCTCTCCTATTTGCTTGCCACCTTATCACATCACATAACCTCTGCCTCCTTATTTCTCTCCCTTATCTCTCCTGTCTCCTCCCCACCAGCTTCTCTATCATTCTTCCTCCTTATATCTCCCTGTGTCAGACCACCCTTATCCCTCCATCACACGATCCCTTCAGCCTTTTAGCTTTCTGCATCTAACTCCTGCGATCTCCTTTTTCGCACAGCTGCGCTGGCTGTGTCACTCCTTTGTCCCTGTCCTCTACACCAGACTGGTCCTATTTATATCTCCCTCTGCCACGTTTGAGTCTGCCCGATATGCAGATTGCGGGTTCCTACTGCCAGTATTGTCTCTCAGTGCCTTCATATGCTCCAATGTGGCGGCAGTTCTGACCTCCCTCCCTTCATTGTGTCACTGGGTTGCGCACACATACTCCAAACCACTGCATGTTCTCTGCATTTCAATTATGCATGGTATCCATTTGTTGGGGTTTGATCTCTTGACCAACCTATCAACAGGGCTCCCGACTTACCATCAGACTGTGGGGTCATCCCCGCGCGCATGTATTTATGTATTATATCAATCATATATTAATTAGGAAAAGGCAATCACTATCATCCTTAAACATTATTTTCTGAGTTGAGCTGATATACTCATTAACAGTTTATTCTAAGCGAGGCAGAAAAAATCTGTTCTTTATAAAATTATCAACAGTTATTAATACTGCTACTAGACCACTTGCATCTGGCTTGTATGAGCCCGATAATCGGCAAATACAGGAAAATATCTAAAAATTAACTACTCTTGATGGTCATAAATCTATCATAGCTTTATTTAAAGTTGCAAGACTTGTATTTGATTCATTCTCTTTGGAGGTGGATGAGTTGGATATTCTGCACAAGAGGCATGCTCATGGATATCACTCAACTATGCCCAATAACCTAAGTTACTTTTGTAGTAGTAAGTGCTGCATGAACCATCGTGAGATACACATTAATTATTTGTGAATGATCCATGCTCAAAATACTTGCTAGTTCTAGTAATCATATTGGGTAGTATGGTAACCGTTAATTAATAATAAAATCCCAAATATTCTACACAAGAGGCATGCTCATGGATATTACTCAACTATGCCCAATAACCTAAGTTAGATTTGTAGTAGTAAGTGCTACATGAACCGTCGTGAGATACACATTAATTATTTGTGAATGATCCAAGCCCAAAATACTTGCCAGTTCTAGTAATCTTATTGGGTAGTATGGTAACCATTAATTAATAATAAAATCCCAAAATTACATCAACAGAGCAAGTTGTTGCATTTTAAGAGTAGTTAGTTTTGTAGTAGTTAGTGCTAGTGATCCATAACTCGCCGCAGGTTGTGCCAGTTTTGACAACCCGCGAGCTGAGTAGAGCTGGACGGGTTTTTATGACCCGCCAGCATGACCCGCTGGGTCATGGGCCATGACCCACAGAGCCAACGGGTCATGCCATGATCCACCGGGTCCGTGGGTTATGACCTGGCCGGCAGCAGTCATGGCTGCCCAATAAAGAAAAACCAGTCACGGCTGTTTAATACATGTTCAGAAACATTCAATTATCTGAATCGTTTTTAATTTCCTGTTAGCAGGAGCAGGTTTAGAGTTAAATTGTTTGATCCCAATTGCTGGTAAAGTGTGTGATAAACCAAGAATGGAGCTAATTTGAAGTTTAAACCAACTTTCCTTGACATATTTTCTTTGGGAACCTTCTGCTATAAAAAGCAGTGTCTGAGCCTAAAATTGTAATAGATATATAGGCATTGTGTAGGGAAACCCACCTTGGTTCAAAAAGCCTATAGTGCAGGAGATTTCAATCTTGGATTGATTCTTGTCCGTTGGCTTCTGACCTCAAAATCTATGGATCGAAAATTGGCTAATTCATAGGAATTCTGGGACAATCTGTTGGAACATCCAGCACTGTCATGGACTAATTAAAACACAAAGTACATTTTGTGACTTTATTGTGATATTATTGAATTTAAGACTGTAAGACTGGCTAAATTCTATAGAGTAGTACAGAAGCCCTTTTATACATTTGCAACACATACGGGTGGTTATAAAGCTAAATCTCCGAAATAATTAATTGAGTGTGGCACCCTTATTGTACACTTTATTTTGTCCAGGGCTATAAATGGTCTTGTCATGAAGTGCCTTTTGGTGTGAGACAATAGAACTCAAGAAACCATGAAGGTACAAATTCTGAAGACAGGCTTTTGTTATGTAACTAAGTATGGATCTTGAAATAATAATGCAAATTTATGCATTTTATGTACAAAAAAAAACTTTCTCAAGTGTTGAGGTTCATATTCTTAGTTTGTTGCCCCCTTTCATATTTGAAGTGTTGAGGTTCATATTCTGCATTCATAGTCTTCCTGTTGATGTGTTCCTGTTGAGGTTCATATTTGAAGTGTTGAGGTTCATATTCTGCATATCTATGTTTTCTATTTCCTTCAGCTACAATTTACTTTTGTACTTATGTGATGGATGTATGTTTATGTACATGATCAAATTAGCTTCTATTTGATGATGTTATAGTGTCTTTAAGCTTTATTGAATAATGGGTGCATGAAACAAGTTTTAAATCGTAAAAAATCTCCGTTTTTTCATTTTGCCGAGTCATAGCTGAGTCATTGCCGAGTCATCGACGAGCCGCGGTTTGAGTCGACCTTGCTGAGTCATAGGCGAGTCTGAGTCATGGAATTCTGGTTAGTGCTTCATGATCCATTGTGAGATGCACATTAATTTTATATGAATGATCCATGCTCAAAATACTTACTAGTTCTAGTAATCATATTGAATAGAATGTTAACCATTAATTAATAATAAAATCCCAAATGTACATCAACAGAGCAATTTGCATTTTAAGAGCAATTTGCTATCCCATGTCCTCAGTGCACGATTCCATAGGTAGCACAGTTTTTTTAAAAATAGATGTTTTATGTAACAAAATTATTATGTTAACTGGGAAATTGAGTATTCATTTTTTTTGATTTAAATAAATTGTGTTTTGGGTGTCTTGGGGTGGGAATGCCACGGGTTTGCCCAGGGTACCCTGGCAATACTGTGGGCGAACCGTTGGACATATTAGGACCAGACCAGTACCTGTAACTGACCAGGACCAGCACCGTAGCCTGAGGCAAAGAGCCTGGTAACACAGCCGGGTATATCTAGAATGTGATCATTGGTTAAAATACCCAAACTTTTGCATGAAGAGGGTTTTTTTCTCAAATTTTTATGTTTGGTTCTTTTAGTGTATATATTGCTCTTTATCAAGTTAATGCCCAATATATCTAGAATGTGAAGATTGCTCTTAATCCCCTAACATTTGAATGAAAAGGGGGTTTTCCATTTCTTTTTTCAAGTTTATGATTAGTCTCATCTGAAATGTGAATCTAATGTGAACAAATATGGTGTTTTTCAACACAATCACGCACCCTCTGCATTCATGTTTTTTTTCTCAATAAAATTTCTTATTTGACAATCTTTTGCCCAAATTTTCCCCCCTATAATTAGATGCTATTATAATCCAACAATCCATCTCTTTTATGATTTATCATCTGCTTTTGCTTTTATGCATGCTCATTTTGATATGTTGTATAGGATGTTGTTGCCATTTTGTGAATCTGTTCTCCAAAAAGAATTATAGCATTAAAGCATTATAGCTTTTGATTTTGTTCTTTCAAACAGAGGTTTTGGAATGCACTTGTTATTCACCATCCTAAAGTCTAGTTTAAAAAGTACATCTGAACATACCTTGCAAAATTATCTATGAAATATGAAAAGTCTTTTCCTCCATTTAATATTGTATTTTCTTAAAATTTCACAAACTTGTGTGACTTAGTTGAGTTGATGGTGTTTTTTGTGCCATCTTCAAATTTCTCGGCATCTCTTTGGTATGCAAGTTTAATTTTTTTTGTCATTTTGTTTGTTTTTCAGGCAGGCCTTGAATAATTTATTTTAGAAGATTGTGAAAGAATTAATGTTATGGCCATGCTTCTCATATCAAAGTTGATTATTTGACCTCTCATTCTAAATAGTATTACTGGATATCCGTTATGCCTTAAACAATAGATATAATTTGCCTTTTCACCTATTGCAACTATCATGTTACTTCGTCTTTGATTGAACTTATCATCATATAAATCTAAACTGTTCACCTGGAATCTGTCTTGACTAACTTAAAAGAGATTCTTTGTAGTGCAGCTACATGAAGAAAATTGACACTTTCATTTACACTTTTGAATTGTAGTGAAACAAATTCACTCCTTTTATTTTCTCTCTTCTGTTGGTTTATACTATTCTGGTTGTTTTGTTGTTTTTTGAACTCATTGACCTCCAGTATGGCTGTTTTTCCTGCAACATGTAAAATATTATGAGAATTTTCATAATGTGATTTGGAGATGCAACTAGCATGAGATTTGCCTTGTGCAGGTTTATTACTCCGAGGGGGTGCAGTTGGATTGCTCGTGAGGTTGAAATCTCATAGTCTACAAATGCTGAATGTTATATAGCGGTAAAGAGTAGGGTTCCCTGCTACTGGAGATAGATCAGATAGGCACGGCAAGCCTCTAGTCATTTGATGAGCCTTGAGAAATTTGAAGATTAAGTTTGATGGCACTGGGAGAAGCAACTTTGGCCAATGTTGGTCGAAGATGGCTTTTCAGAGAAGAGGGTGGCAACTCTGTGCACGTTTCTATTTCATGTTGGGATTACAATGAACAATGTTGTTGAATGTTTGGCTCTGTCAAGAATGCTGAGAATCGGTAGGGATGTAAGAGTGGAAAAAAGTTTTTGGCTTTGTAAGGGATGTTAAATAATATTATGTATATGCAACGAAGAGAAAGAAGTGTAGAGCCATGGATGCCAGTCCAAGAAGTCTTCGTAGTTGGTATCCACTGATATGAGATAAGCTTTGCTATATTTAGATGGAAATGTAACTAAGGGGCATACTGTGCAGCACACCTGGGGGTAGATGCAAATGACAGGGAAAATGGTGAAAATAAAATTTTACTTACAGAGCTCATAACTTAGAGAATATTTGGATTTTAAAGCCTTCCATCATCCTTTTGGAGATATAAATGTAATGATGAGAGTTATTTGCTTAATATCCTCCTAGATCAAAATAACACCATTTTGTTCATGACCTCCCATTGGTATTGCCTTCATGCCCATTTTTGAATAACTCCTTGGCCCTCATTCTCTGTTTGGCTTTCACAGATTTCAAAATGTTACAACATGGCAAGCTGTGTCTGAGTGGGTTCCTTTTCTTGTTTAGAGAGCTGGAAGCCTTATTTCCAATAGGTGCAGATGAAGACAAGCAGCGGTTCTATTTGTCAAGGCTTGGGCAGGCACAATAAAAGCATAATTATGCTGACTTGTAGCACATAGAAACCTTCACATAGAAACCTATAAAAACTAATCAATAAACTTGCTTATGTTGTTTAGCTCCGAGGAGCAGCCATTCATGGCTACAAACAGCTTTTAGAAGTTTCCTATCTACTTTGTTTTAATGTTGGTGCAAGTGTAGTAACCTAACTCCATCAGGTGCCTATTGTCAATGCAATGGGTTTTGTCTTGTGGTTACTATGGTTCTGCTTGGTTGAATTTACAGTTTGGTCAACTATGAGTATGGTCTGATAGGAGCTCATCACCAAAATCCTTATTTCTTCATTTGATCTGCTTCCATATTTGGTTTTGGCTCTACCAGTGCCATGGAGAAAGGACTTGAGCAGATAAGTGGCTATTGTCAATTCAGCTTATTTATCAGAGTTCAAAACTAATAGAAATTGCTAATTTCTTCAGAAAATATCTGAGCAGAATGTGTGTGCCTGAGAGATTCCTATTACAATAAAAGTTAAATGAAAGACAACTTTTAGTCGGGTGCAACATCATGCGAGGTGACCTGATGTCAGCCAGTTGCTCCAAAATGGAAGGATTTCATGGTTTGCATTTCTGATATCATACACACAAGTGTTCTATTACTATGCAAGGAGGCAGAAATCTAATGGGGAAGGCAAATGCTCGCATTGAGCTCAGGCAATTATTCTTCTTTTCCAGGAATTTCATAAGAAAGCTGAAATTTAACCAAAGGGAGATGCTCGGTTTGCTGGTTGTATGTCTACTGATGGCATCTATTGACAAAACATCTGTATCTGCCAACTTAAATTGTGTTGTAAGTCTCCATTGCTGCATCTGGTACCATGCATGGTGTCTGAAATTGACATTGTCATGTTCTCTGCTGATGCGAAAAGTCCAAATATCACTTTCTAGGTAATTATTCTGGTTTGCTGTTTATGTCTGACATTGTGAAAAATATGAAACCTAGTGCTTTGGTCCAAAAAAAATATGAAACCTACTCCTTTGTCTCCCATTTCAATTTTCAGGTGCCAAAATTAACCCAAGGTTTAGTCGTGTCAACCCCTGTGTAAGCTGCTGTGGATAGAGCTGATCTGCCCTTTTTCTTTTCCTTGGTCCTTGAGCCAGATCAGATAAACGAATCCAATGTTTGTGTGAGTTGTTGAAAGTCTTTGTCTTGGAATAATACGGAGCTGAGGAGCTTTTGGAGGTCTTTGGTTTGCACCGAGGATCATGGCATCTTCTTGTATTTGATTTTATAATTTATTAAAATATCACTTATCTGACTTATTTTACCTTTGTCAGTTTATTTTTGATATTTTGTCAATTGGCAGAATGTTTTTTACTTGGGCCCTTCAGATTATTAGGCTCTTTGTACATGCTCTGATACTGCATTTATAAAATGAGGTAATGTGTAATCATAGATCTGCATAGGCACTTAGTTTGGTTTGTTGAACAACTAACTTCTCAATATGACTTCAACAATATTTCTTCTAAACAGCATTGTACTCATAATAAATTTGAATTGATAGGTTCTTCCATCTCTTGATGTTCTTGATTGAAAATTGAGTTACGGGTTGTAAGTTAATTATATATTTCCATCTTGACTTTCATTGAAGACTTTATTAATCTTTATGAATTTTGTTTTGGTTTTATAGGTTGAATTTAGTTGGATTTTTTTAATGTGGTTGCCACACTCATTGTCTATCAAATATTTTACAGCTTTAATTTGAAATTATTGCTTGACTTCTGTATTAATATGGTTATGTGATGTGCAGGGGCCGAGGCAGAGGAGCATTCCAAGGCTCTGGTGGTCGTGGTCGTGCACGGGGACGTGGACGTGGACGAGGTCGTGGAAGGCAGAGTGGTGAAGACAAAAGTGCTGAAGATCTTGATGCCGAGTTAGAAAGTTATCATGCAGAAGCTATGCAAACCAATTGAGATATCTTGTCTTGTATCGATTTTCTTGGTTTGAATTGGGACTTATGGACGGATACAGCTCAGGATTTAAATGTGTCTGCAGTCTAGAATTAATTGGGATGAGTGTACAAATCATTGATCTCTTCAGCTGTGCCATAATGTTAATTTATAATGTTGAAGATATCAATTGGTCTTCATCAGGTCTGGCAGGTCTGAGTCATTTAATTATTCACATTGTTTTCATTATGAATATTTGCTGCAAACTTTCTTTACTTGTCTCTGACCTGAGATAGTTGACTTTTAAAACTCCTAAATATTCTGATGTTAGGGTAGCAACTGCACAGCAAGCTGTTAGTGGATAGCCTATATGCTTTATCTGCTACCCTATGAAATCATTTAAATGTATTAGTTTTCGGGTGTCAAAAGAAGTGTAAGCAGGCTAAACAGAACAGATGCATATGGATGTTGACAATCTTGAGAAGAGAAAGTTGAAAGACAATCGCCCTTCGGCATTTTGATGCATGAAGTTGTGGTTTTATCATAATTTCGGTAAGGATATCTTAGTTTGAAAACAATTTAGATGGACCATCATAAGAGTTAGTTTGGAAAATAATTTAGATGGACCATCTTAAAGAGTAGCATTGTGGCTAAGGCATGTTTAGTAACAATTTTTCAAGCAAACTTCTAACTATACAGATTTAAGTTTTATCGAGTAGTTCATGTTTGCTATTTAGCAAACAAAGCATGAATGACACATTTTACAGGATGTGAATGCAGATTAGATCGTCTTTTAGTTCCATAGATTGATGTCATTATTTATTTGCAGTTTATATTGTCTATTTATAATGTTGATATATTGAGGTAATCACTCTTAACTACGATTGATTTGTGTTATGAATCCTTTATCAGAACTTCCTGTGCTGAATCTATGGCCATCAGAAAATAGAATTTCATAGTGAAGTTTTTTGGCTGATTATAGCAAGAGAATCCAGAATGCCCATGCAGTGCAAAATTTTGCAAATCCATGTATCTGTTGCCTCTAGATTACTGCACAACAAAGTCTGCCTTTCTGTAAAGAATGTGATTGCCCTCTGTGGCTGCTATTGTGGGAATGCAACAATTTACTTCTATGTATTTCTTATTATGTGTAATTGTATTAAGCATAAAGGTGTAGTAAACCATATTAATGAATTTGACGAATGTTATTTGTATAATTTTCTCGGTGTGGATCCCGTGCATGCAATCTCATTCCTCTCCCAACCAGCAAGATCAAGCAGCACAATACAGGAAGCCGAGGAAGGGAGGATGCAGCCTCAGAAAAGTAAATTGGAATATAGGGACAACTCTGCAACCTCCTTGTGGTGTTAATGCCATCCTGGTCAGGCTAATATTGTCTGCTATTTGTATGGAATCTCTGTTGGGAGGCAGCAGTGGCTCTGCTGGAATTTACCTTTGGGAAAGTATCCAGGACTGTGGTTAGTTAAGATGGGAGAGTTTGTTTCCCCACAAATGTGACTTGGCAGATGATTGTAGCAAAGATTGGGCATACACTTTGTGGAAGGACAATGTAGAACAGTATATCTTTTTAGCCTAAAGGGCACATTGTTATTAAATTTGAGTCTTTGGAGAGTTGGAATGTAGTGATGAGGCACTTGAATTGGTGTCTGTGATAGGGGGTTCCTCCGGCTTTTCTCCCTGGGTGGAAAGAACAATAATCCTTAGGAGAGCAGCAGAGGATGCGGGGGTGTGGGTTAGGCTGTATGATATGCCTTGAGGTCTTGAATATTTAGTCTCTAGAAACCATTGGAGCTGCTTTTAGCCAATGTTCTGGTTGTGGGCCCCAAAGTGATTAATCCTTCTCCTGTTATTTTATTTGGATTTTGTTGCGAGACCTAAACCACCTTCCTAAAAAAATTGACTTCATCCTGGGGTTGCTGCTTTGAGGAATTGGATTATTACAAAATAGTAAAATACATTTCTGATGTTACTCGTGCCATAAATGTGGCCAACTGGATCAGTTATGCAAATTTAAATATACTCTGCAGTGCCTACAAGAGCTCTCTGCTGAACTTATGTGAGAGCTCTATTTTAGGAAATTATTAATGGTTCTGTAATGGTTGGGTCCCTGCTGCTTTGCTTCTTTCAAATTTCACTCAGTTATGAAAGGTAAAGAGTTGGTGTATTTGTTTCCAATCATTTGGTGGTGTCTTCATACAAGTGTACACAGTTTAAGAGTGGAGAAAGTATGGAGGAGATTATTGAGTGAGAGAAGCTTTAGGAACAGGAAGTTATCTGGGAGGAGATTAAGGCGCAAATGCTTCTACTCGCAGTTTTGGATTTATTTGCTTTGGATTTTTCAGAGAATTTTTTGTTCCTTGGATTCTCAAAGTTAAAAGTACCAAGGAAGGCTTATTGTAGGATCTTGAATGGGTGTCCTTGTTCTTGGGAGTAGTTTGTGAAAAGAGTTGGGTGCGAGTTCAAAGACATCCCAGGCATGCTTTCATAGGGAAGCCCAAGTAGGGGAGAATAACGATCTCCAAACACCTTCCACCTTCCCAGATGCAAGAAAAATTTGAGGGGACTGGGGGGGACACATACGTGGTCAAGGTAGAAAACACAGGTCTTCCTTGAAACACTAGATTTAAATGCCTCTAACATGTAACTCACTATAGAAGCCCCCTTCACCCTGTGCGTATTTGGGAACAAAAATTCTTGTAGTAGATATGTTGAGCCTGTTGAATGTATCGTGTAAAGTTTGTGAAAGGAGTTGGCGAGAGCAACCCGTCTGCTAAGTTGGTGCAGAAAATTAAGTAGGAGTGGACTAAGGATCTCTCAAAAAACCTTTTCAGATGCAAGAAAAATTTATGGGGAATGGCGCTCAAGGTAAAAAAACAAAGGTCTTTTGAAACACTATTATATTGCCCCTAACGTGTCAATTCATTCTAGAAGCCCTTCACCTCGTCTTTAGTCTGGAAACTAAAATGCCTGTAGTCGATGTGTTGAGACTGTTGAATGTATGGTGTAAAGTTTGGAAAAGTGTAGTGGATTTTTAGACCTCTTGAGGTTTGTAATGTTTGGAAGCTAGGGCAACGGTTATTGACTCTCCTCCTGATTGGATTGATTGTTTACTTTCCTCATTTCAAGCGAACATTGTAAGGATGTTGCATAAATATATATACGTTAAATTCCCAATTCGCATGGAGACCATTTTTGACGGGCTTTTGAGCCTTCGTTTCCTGAGACTAGGCATGTTTTCCTTCAGGGGAGGGTGTTTCACTGGTACCATAGAACCTATGGATAACAGATGAATATAAAAATCATTATAGTTACTTCACTTCCTATCAAATCCTTTTGAGATAGGATAGTTTAGATTACTAGAATAAAAGCTTTTGAGATGGATACATAGGGTGAATGATTCGTCTAGTTTGAATATGTGAGGATATATTTAGAAACATTTTTAAAGAGAGGTCCCTAACCGGAGGTTTAGTAGTGTTCAATGTCGATGATTCAATAGGTTGGCATATGAGCTTTATTATACCGTGGGAAATGTTTTTGAAGTAGAAGTCGGGGAGAATATTTTGCAAAAGTAAATAGTTAATAGAGTTTGTTTTTGCTCCTAAGGGCAGTGTGATTAGCACACAATAGGACATAAAGGAGGTTGTCTTGCCTAAGAAGGAATTTGTTTAAGTTCTTATTTATTATTCTAATTTGGTTTTTTTCTTTCTTCTATTCTCGCTGCCATTCCTGGTGTCATAAAAGGAATTTGTCGTAGTTTTATTTCTTATTCTAATTTGGCTTCCAAAACAAAATGGTTTTAGCCCTTTGAAATGGAAAAACTGTAAAGTTAGTGGTTGTGTTGAAAATACGGGGTTTTAAGCTACTCTTTCAAGTCTTCTGGTAGATTCATATGTTCAAAATTGTCTGATGTGGCAAATGATTCAATGAAGTGTAGGGGAGCTCTCAAGTAATTTCAAATTCAAAATTTTTGTGCCATAATTTTGAAGAAAAGTAGACAGTTTAGTATGTCTGCACACTTCATAATGAATTGCACTTTATCGTTAGCTCATTATTTCTATAAATTTTTTCAAATGAAACCTACACTGTCAAAGGCCCGTGTAATGTAGTAAAAATTGACACATGACATGTAGTGAGGACCTTAAGTCAAGGCAATGACTATGACTGAGCAACCTAGTGAGATATAACAAGATCCTAGTGTATGTGTCTGAATGTTGACCTCTAAATCAGCCACAACACAACATAGTCATTGCTCAATCGTTGAATCGCGAAGATGAACATGAATTGCTCATTCCACAATATCGATCGAATCAACTTGTTGCCTCCTATTTAGTTGGGGTGTTTAATTACTCTCAGAACGAGAGCCAACGACCATAGGCCATTGCTAAAATGGAGGATTTGAAAGCTTTGAAAAGTGAAATGAAATTTATTCTATATGAGAGATGCAATTGTAATCTAGGAATGAAGATGCATGTTTTAAGCTAAGAAATTTGAAATAGATAACATAATTAAGCCACTTGATAAGTAAACAAACTAAATTGAGATGAAAAAATGCCACTAAGCTAAATGCAATTACACTAAATATGCAATAAAAGCTTGGAAATACGAGAGAATTGAGACAATAATTCACTATAGTTTTGGTACTCTAAAAATTGCCTTCTCAAATGAAGGAAAGAAGGAAGGTCCATAATATAGAAAAGCTTGAAGAGGATGAAGAGTTTCTTGGGAAGAAACACTCTTCATCTTCATGGAGGAAGGTGAGACAAATATAAAGGAATTATTTAATTAAATAAATGAATTATTGCCACATGGGTGGCTTTTTACATTGTTTGAATTATTAAATTCAAGTGAGGATAATCCATTCAAATAACCAAATAATATTTAATTCCCTTGATGTGTATTAGCTAAAGGGGGTGGGATTAATTTAATTTAAAAGCACTTAAGACTTTAGAATTAAATTAATTAATCATAGAGATTTTTAGCTAATAAATCTTGAGAATTTAAAAATTAAATAGTGCAAGATTTATGCAAATTTAGATTTTCTGCATTTGAGACTAAGTCAATTAAAGACAATTAGGAAGGAGAATTTGCCTAGTACAATAGGACTTTGATGATGAGAATTGAAGAAATGCACCAAAATTGATTAGAATTGTAAGGTGCCAATTTTAGGGTATTACATTTTGCCCCTCTTTGAATTGATGTGCGAGCAGCGCGTTGATTCAAAGAATAGTCTAATGTGACAGATGAGGATTTCGAGAGTCTAGGTTAGGTTGCCAAGACACCGATCAGATCGAGAAGTAGAACCATCTTCAGAACGAAGCATGATTCTCCGAAGTCTAAGTTAGATTGTGAAGACAACGGTCCAAATACCAATTGAGAGAAAATTGGAATCGGGGTTAGATTGCCCCAATGTCCGCTGATAGCTAATGAAGATTTAGGACTCTCTAGAATCAGGGTTAGATTGCTCCAATACGAAGGTTAGCCCTCCGAAATTCGGGTTAGGTTGCCCAGATAACGGTCGAAAAGAGTTTTTGAGAGTCGTCTTCAAAATGAAGCAGGACTTTAGGAATTAGGGTTAGATTGCCCCAATACCCAATGGGATTTCAAGAATCATCTCCAGAACGAAGCTTGATCCTTGAGGATCCGAGTTAGATTGCTTAGATACCTAGAAAGATAGATGACAAGATGACCAGATGCGAGGCATCAAGATGCCCCTAGAGATTCAAGATCATGGAATATCCAATTTTTACCATAAGGTACGAAACACTGAATATGCCCCAAGCGATGGCGACTTTTGATTCAGATCAGACTGATTCGAGATTGATGCGAAAAGATTCAATGATGCAATCATCCTGACCCCCTCGGGAGCGAAATCGAAAGATGACACAACAGAAAGATGATCGACAACAAAATATTGCAGATAGAAGATCGAAGATCCAGAGGAATTCAGAGATAGATCAAGAGAAGACAGAATCGATTTAGAGCGATCGGGAGGTTCGGTTGACTAGGTTTGATCAGAGTTGACTAGAGTTGACTTTTGATGAAAAGATTGCAGAAGTTGAGAAAATGATGACGAGAGATGATTCTGACAAGAAAGCGAAGTCAGAAAGTTGATTGCACAAGCGTCGGAGCACTTCGGTCCCAAAATTTTAAAACGTGATTTTGAGCTACTTAGGAGTGTCAGATTTTGATTTCGATCACGAAAATGTATTGAGCATATAGCTAAAGATAGAGAGCGAGGATCAAACACTTGGGTAGTCGGGAGGAATCCATGACAAAAGATAAGAACCTTTGAAGAATGAGGAGACAATGAAGAGAGCACCAAAATTATTGCTATGCAAGCTTAAAATGCGAATGCAAGCCTAAGCTAAATGCAACCCTAGCTTTTGGTTGTTGGACTCATCGCATAATTATCATCATTGAGTTTTGGAACATCGGAGTCGATACAATCCTTACTGGCGCCAATGCAACCATAAGGATATGAATATGACTTTCATTAGATAAAATGTAGGAAACGAACGTAAGCGCCAGGGCACAAAAGCCAAGATGACCTGAACATTGTTTCCAGTTTGATATAGTAAGAGTACACAAGTAAACGAACAGAATAATAACAATCAAGGAGATAGTTCCAACCTCACTTTGGCGTACAAATAAACAAAATCGAGGGATGTGAGGCTTTCCCACCTTAATGCAGAAGTTCTTATCACATACACCTTGTTTATTTGATGCTGTCGGATCATCGAAACCACACCCATAAGCAGTAGACAAAGAAAATATCAATAAAATTTCATGAGAACAAACAACATACAAAGAAAGATTCAATCATAGCTTAGCATGTTTCAAGGTTTACGAATGTGTGTGTTTTAGGGGTGTTGAAAAACACCGTTGTGCTTGTGAGTGCGATGTGTTTGATTGTCATCGATAAATGTTTACGTTGCGATGTCCAATGTGTCCAAAGATAGTGTTGAAAAACACTATTTGATTGGGGTGTTGAGAAACACCAGTTTGTATTAGTAGAGAATTGTCCTTTAGAATTGACAAAATTATTGACTCGAGTGTAAACCGAAGATGCGATCAAAGTGGGGAGCCATGCCCCCAAGTAATGCACGTTGATGACTGACTTGACTTATATAGAGAGGACGAATCCGAGTGAATTTCCCCCAAGCTACGACGCTGGGGTTGTGTCAAGTCAGGTGGGATCTTGAAAAGACCCAAAGTGGATTGATGTCAAATATGTAGATAGTGAGTTGATGCGAGAAATCTCAGTAGTACAACGACAGTAGGCAGACGCAGTGAGAATCACTGGTGACTGACGCGAGAAAGATTCTCAAGTATGAAGATCGGCGTGAGATCTAGGCATCATCAGACAGACTTAGTGAGGACCACTAGTGACTGATGCGAAGAGGAGAGAGACTCCAAAAGATAGGACAATGCCCCCTAGACTAGGAAGATGCCCCTAGTGTGACCAGTTTCAATCCATGTGAAGTCGAGCAAAATCTCAAAAATAACTGAGAGTGAATGCATGAGCGAGCAAACTAAAGCAGGAAAGCAAACTAAAGCAGGAAAACAAGAGAGCCAAGGGATGCTGCGATAGATAGAGCATTGCGGAACAAGAGGCGCCTGTTTACCAGGTTTACTCAAAAATAACTGAGAGCGAATGCATGAGCAAGCAAACTAAAGCAGGAAAGAAAACTAAAGTTGGAAAACAAGAAAGCCAAGGGATGCCGCGATAGATAGAGCATTGCGGAACAAGAGGCGTCTGTTTACCAGGTTTTCACCATCTTAGCAATAATTCTATTTTTTCTACCATGACGCCTGTTTACCAGGTTTTCATCAATGACACATTTTTATATTTTTCTCATTTTTTTTGTATTTTGTATTTTTCATTTTTTGATTTTTTTTAATATTTTTTCATTTTTTCAAATTTTTTGGTATTATCGAGGCCCTGTTTACTAGGTTTTCACCAAGATAATAGATACATCAAAGCGCTTGTTTGTCAGGTTTTCACTAAGATGATCATTTTTTCAAGACATTTTGTAATTTTTAGGATTTTCTCAGAATAGAGTATGTACATGAGCATTCAAAAGACATCTCAACTGTAGAACTTCTTCAGATGAAGAGCATTGATAGGCTCTTTGAACTGTTCCCCCTCTATGGTAGAGAGCTGGTAAGCGCCAAACTCAAATACAACAGTGATAACATACAGACCAAGCCAGTTTGGTTCAAATTTTCCTTTCTGGACCCGCTGCTGTTGATTCTTGTGGTTCTCTCTCAAGACGAGATCACCCATTTGGAATTCCCTTGGTCTGACCTTCTTGTTGTAGCTTTTAGATATTCTCTTCTGATATGCTCGGAGATAATCGAACGCCACTTTCCGACGTTCATCTAGTAGTTCAAGCTCTTGAAGCTGAGATATTCTGATATCATCATTAGTAATGAGGCCCTTCAGAGAGACTCGCAAGGTAGGAATCTCAACCTCAATAGGAAGCACTGTATCCGCACCATAAACTAGAGCAAAGGGCGTGGCCCCTGTTGGTGTCCGTATACTGGTGCGGTAAGCCCATAAAGCCAGATTAATCTGGAGATGTCAGTCTCGTCTAGATTTGTGTACTGTGCAGTGTAAGATCTTGAGAATAGTCTTATTTGAAGCTTCCGCCTGTCCATTACCCTAGGGATAATAGATAGAAGACCAGTGCTGAATAATTCTGAATTTAGTGCATAATTCTTTTAGATCCTTGTTCTTGAATTGCCCCTCATTGTCAGTGATTATTGATGAGGGTACACCATATCTGCAGATGATGTAGTTCAGTATAAACATGGCTACAGACTTGCCATCAGCTATGATGAGGGGCACTGCCTCAACCCACTTGGTAAAATAGTCTGTAGCAGTAATGATGTATTTATGTCTCCTTGAATAAGACAGATGTATCTGACCCACCAAGTCAAAGGCCCACTGTTGAAATGGCCAAAAGCTGACGAAATGAATGAGCTCCTTGGCAGGAGCGTGGATCAGATTTCCATGAAGCTGACACTGTTTGCAAGATTTAGCAAATTGTGTAGCTTCTTTCTCCATATCCGACCAATAGTAACCAACTCTAATAAGTTTGCGAGCCAGTGTTAGGCCGTTTGAGTGAGACCCACAGACGCCTTCATGCACCTCTACTAACGCACGCTTAGACTCATCAAGTTCTAAACACCTAAGGAGGGTACCGTCTAGACCTCACCTATATAAGTCGTTAGTTACGATGACAAACTGTGAAGCACTACGGATTAAGTGACGTTTCTCATTTTGGGTGTAAGTGTCTGGAATGCTCTGGTCACGAAGGTAGGAGTTAATGTGGTGGTAGCGGGATGAGTCATGTCCAATGACTGAACACATCAACCGGGATTCAGGGGAATTATAAGCAGGGTAGCATAACGTCTCCACTAGGAATTCATGTCTGAAGTCATTTTCTGGCATTTGTAACATGGAAGCCAGAGTAGCCATGGCATCGAATACTTTATTATCTGCCCTTGGAATTTGTTGGAAAGTAATGTCTATAAAACATTTCTTGAGATCATCAACCATCTTTTTATAAGGCACCAATTTTTCATCTTTTGTTTGGTAGATATCATTCACCTGATTGATAACCAACTGTGAATCTCCAAATACCTTTAGCTCATCGACACGCCATTCAATAGTGATCTTTAATCCATTAATCAAGGCTTCATACTCAGCAGTGTTATTTGTGCAAGGAAACAACATTTTGTAAGCCTTTGGTAATGAATACCGTTGAGGTGTAATGAACAAGATCCCGACACCTGACCCCTGCTGGGTGAATGATCCATCAAAGAACATGGTCCATGCCTGATGTGTGAGAAGCATGATGGACTCATCTGGAAACTCGATCCTTAATGGTTGATAGTCTGCAATAGGTGCCTCAGCCAACTGATCTGCAATTGCTTGCCCTTTGACAACTTTTCTTTCCACATACTCAATGTCAAATTCACTGAGTATCATGACCCACTTAGCTAATCTACCCGTGAGGGCAGCTTTGCCGAGTAAGTACTTTAATGAATCAATTTTTGTAATGAGCCTTGTAGTGTGAGCAAGCATGTAATGCCGTAACTTCTGGGAAGCGAACACCACCACCAAGCAAGCTTTCTCAATGACATAATAATTTATTTCATAGGAGACCAACATTCTGCTGATGTAATAGATTGCTCTTTCTTTATTGTTTTAATCTTCTTGGGCCAATAGAGCACCCATAGATGTTTATGTAGCTCAGATGTATAAGATTAATGGCTTCCCATGAATAGGAGACATTAATATAGGCGGATTAGCTAGATATTGTTTGATTTGTTGAAGACCTTGTTCACATTCTTTATTCCATTCATAGGTCACACCTTTATGTAGAGTTTTAGTAAATGGTTATGACTTGTCAGCTAACTGTGAGATGAAGCGCCGGATAGACTGAAGCCGACCTTGAAGACCTCTCATTTGTCTGATATTGCAAGGTGGAGGCATTTCCATGATAGCTTGCACTTTTTCAGGATCCACCTCGATACCTTTTGTGGAGATGATATAACCAAACAATTTTCCGGAAGTTACTCCAAATGCACATTTCTTAGGATTGAGACGTAGTCTGAACTTTTCCATATGATCTAGTATAGGGCCTAGATCAGTAAAATGTGCCTTCCTGTCCATGCTTTTAGCTAGGGTGTCATCAACATAATCCTCCATTTTTTGTGCATCATATCATGAAATATAGTAGTGACTGCTCTCTGATACGTGACTCCAGCATTCTTGAGACCAAAAGGCATAACATTCCAGCAGAAAGTGCCCCATGCACAAGTGAAAGTAGTCTTTTCTTGGTCCTCTGATGCAATTTTGATTTGGTTGTAGCCAGAGAAACTATCCATTAGGGAGTACATTTCGTACCCTACTGTCATATCCATAATCATATCAATGTTGGTTAGTGGGAAATCATCTTTTGGACATGCCTTGTTTAAGTCCCTAAAGTTTGTGCAGACTCTGATAGATTTGTCATGCTTCGACACTAGAACTATGTTGGAGATCCATTCTGCATAGTCGATTGCTCTGATGAACCCAACTTTTAGGAGTTTCTCTAATTCCGCCTTGACAAGTAGAGCCACATGTGGATGCATTTTTCAAAGTTTTTTCTTGACTAGTTTTACTCCAGGAGCTATTGACAGGTGATGCACGATAAGATTAGGATCTACACCAGGCATGTCAGAGTATGTCCATGCAAAGTTTATCTTCTTCTCTTTGAAGAAATCTGTGAATTCTTTGAGTTCTTCTCCAGACAATGATTTAGCCACATGAATAATGTGCGGATGTTCTTCTGTACCCAAATTTACTGGCTGATTCGGCTCAATTAACACCGATGATCGTTCATGGAAATGACTCAGAAGTGCATCAAGTATCTCATCCTCAGGTGCCTTGGAGAGGTTTTCACCTTCAGATACGTCTATTCTTTTTACTTTTTTCGGCTCTGACTCTGCCACAATGTGGTTTTCACCGTCAGAGCGCCTATTTTTTTTCTTTTGATTTTATGACTAAGATACTTGATATCACTTTTGGTCATGCTAACACTGTCTTCGCTAGTGGAGGACGTTAGAGGTTCAACAACGTGGAGATAATAGGCTAGATCATAGTCATTCTGGAATGTGAGGACTTCGTTGGATGAGTAAGGGGAATTCCGGTCTATTAGCTCAGGATGTTGGAGTGAGAGAGAAGTGACGGGTTCAAGTGCATTCACGGTATAATCATCGAAAGCGCGGACTAAGTAGGCTGAGACCTAGAGCAATCTCATCCAAAGGTGTATTCAAATCCATTTGACTCCTAGTGATCGTAGTAGAAGACACGTTAACATCTATGGAATCAGACTTATTAGACCTTACACTAGACCCTTCACTTATGTCAAGAATGTTTTCAGATGTATGTGTAGTATCAATATTCCTGTCAAAGGATCCTTCTGAAAGACTGTCGAACTCATATTCATGAGAATCTGTGTCTGAACTCTGACTGAGATGTTTGCACCATGAAGGTTTGAGAGTTCTTGTGACACCAGCTTGTTCTTGCGCAAACTACTCTTGAAACTGTGATGGTATGTATCGTTCACCCTGGAAACCAGGGTCTTGTGATACTTTCCATTGTTCTTATGTCAGAGGAGTGAATGGAATAGCGCCATTGGAGTCACTGCCAGCCTTGGCTGTACTGACATGTATTATGACATCATCTAGCTCAACAAAGAATGCTACCAGATCTGGAGGAATAGGATAAGGAAAGTAATCCTCATCAGAGCTATCCTCTAAGGTTTCCACTGTAGCTGTGCCCTCAGGTGCTGGTTCTGGTCTAGGTTCAGATTCAGATACAAATTTGTTAATCCCTAGATGGAACGAGATCTTCTTGAAGCCTAAACCAGTTATATCTTTCGTCCTTAGACCCGTAGCTTTAATAGGTTCAACTAGCCCATTACCATTCATCCCTATTGGACCACTCGCTTTGTATCCAAAGCATTTCATGATTTTAAGACCTTCACTATTGGGATCTAGTTCACGAACTGGGGCAGTCTGTTCAGATATGTCCTTTCCTTTGTAAAGCCAAGCTTTAATAACTCTTTCCTCATCTTCATCTTCTAATGGTGTTGAAGCCTGTACAAAGGCAACATCATAAACTATTTCAGGAGGAGTAGTAGAAGATTTATTGTTCTCAAAAGGTCTCCCGTAAGAACGAGGAGACGGAGGTAGAGCTACTAATGATAGCACAGGTTCTATTTGATACCCCCCATGCCTATGTCTTTGATTTTCAAAGTCTGTTCCATGTCTCTAAGCTTAGCATCATAGAATTTTGTAGATTCTCTGTTAGTAGGAACAAAACTATCAACTGACCGTGTGAGCGTATTACAAGAATAGCCCATATTAGCAGGAACTGTCACTTCTGTGCCATGGAAAGGAAACTTGATGCACTAATGATACGTAGAGGGAACCGCTTGCATTTCATGGATCCATGGTCTTCCCAACAGGATGTTAGAAGCAAGAGGAATGTCTAACACTTGACAAGTGACATCTCTTTCAACAGGTCCAACCCGAATAGGTAGCACAACTAAACCTTTAGACTTTCTTTCTTCTTCATCATAGGCTTTGATAGTAATTTTCTTGCGGGAATCTATGCGATCTTCATCATAACCTAGCTGAGTGAGCAAGTGAGCAGAGCAGATGTTGAGGCCAGCACCATTATCAATAAGGATGCAACATACGCGCTTTTGGGCAATCATGACCTCTATATGCAAAGGGGCGTTATGCGGGTGGCTGACCGAATGGTCATCTTCTTCTGACAAAGACATATAGTGTGGTGAAGTCAAGTGACCCACTATAGATTGAAAATGATCAAGATTAATGTCTTTGGGGACGTTAGCCTCTGCGACGGCTTTATCCAGAATCTGCCTATGAGCAGGCGAGATCTTCAACAACTCAAAGGTGGTTATTTGAGCGTTGGTTCTTTGCAGTTGGTCAAGAATGCTATAATTAGCAGTAGGAGGTGTGGGGACCATTTTCGTGGTCTTATTGGCAGGGCCAACAACAACTTTATCCACAGGTTGCTTCGGTGCGGATGTAGTAGCAGGAGGGTCAGGACCCTTGAGAGTGATCTTAGCGCGAGATCTAGTAACGACGTTTGCACAATCTTGGGATGATTCAGGTTCAGACGAGCGAGACCCAAGGCCTCTCAAGACAAACAGAGTCTTAGGCTTAGGAGCATCCCCGCTCCCCTTAATAGTAATCACATCACAATACTCAACTTCGACAGGTTCGATCATGTTGATGATATTATCATTAGTGGTATGTGTGTAGTTAACCTTGGCATTGTTGTTCTTAGTGTTGGAAGACTCACCTTTCTCGTGAGGAGGAAAGGGATCCTTAAATTCCTGGTGATGTGAAGTCTTATTATGATTATCCACAACAATATCACCATTATCGATCAGATCTTGGATCTTATGGTGCAACTGAAGACAAGCAGAAGTCTTATGACCCTTGTTCTGGTGATAGTCACAGTATGCGTTGTCGTTCCACCAATGGGGTCGCGGTTGCGGATCATATGGACGCTTGTCCAAAGGAGTGAGAACCTGGTTTTGCACCAAAGTCTTGTAAACTACATCAAGCGGTTCTCCCAAGGAAGTGA
>MU227568.1:535460-557715 GCA_018584345.1 Thuja plicata
AAAGCACTTAGGACTTTAGAATTAAATTAATTAATCATAGGGATTTTTAGCTAATAAATCTTGAAAATTTAGGAATTAAATATAGTGTAAGATTTATGCAAATTTAGGTTTTCTGTATTTGAGACTATAAGTCAATTAAAGACAATTGGGAAGGAGAATTTGCCTAGTACAATAGGACTTCGATGATGAGAATTTGAAGAAATGCACCAAAATTGATTAGAATTGTAAGGTGCCAATTTTGGGGTATTACACCTAGAAGCCCTTCGAGGTGTAGAATCATAAATACACAAATACACAAAGGGGACTAGGATACACATGACAAACACAAAAGACATAGGAAACAAGATACAAAGTATACAATGTATGCATGATATGAGGTAGTACTAATTCCACTTATCATGGATTAACAACTTCACCAATTTTCTAGCCAAGCTCTTCAAGTTTGTATTGTCACCCTACCCATCAACAAATTCATTCTCATGAGAGATGGGTTCATGTGAGCCACTACTCATGAAACATAGGTCAATGAGACATATGTCAATGAGTTTGACTCAAAAGACTACGTAGTTGAATCCTGATAGCAATATCACAACAATGATGAGACATGTTCTATTCTATTCTTCTCTACACGGGACATCTAAGTAGCAAACCAATTAGAATTTTTATTTGTGATGATGAGACTTGTTCTATTCTATTCTTCTCTACACAATACATCTAGGTAGCAACCCGATTAGAATTTTCCCTAGGATCATCACATAGCTTTGGAGTTGCAAGTTAGGGGATTCATGTTGACGTTGATTCCATTGGATTATCTCAGAAGTAACAATAGGTTGATGCATATTTAAAATCTACTTCAGTGATCTCCATTACATTTATATGTACACAAATCTCTTCTACATATATCACCTTGTCTTTCAATGGTGCACAATTCAATTGTTATCACGTGAAAGACCTTCTGGGAGATAAATAGGTTCAATACTAATGACTGTGAATATCAATCTCTATCCAACAAACCAATCAAAGGATGAGATACAAGGCTTGGACATCCACATGGAAATTTGAAAATAATATGCAAATCTGAAAATTAAGTTGCCTTAATGTGGAAAAATGTGCTTAGATCCTTCTTAATGATGTCCAAAAATTAACCTACATATCATGTTTTTTTTTTGGATAAAACACACAAGGTGTATACTATATTTAATTATACGGTTAGAACATGGAATACATTAAGTAATATATCTATGACCAGTTTAAGCTAGTCTCATGAGTAGTTGTTGGAGGACCAAAACATGGAGGGGATACATCCTTCTAATCCTCAACACTCGAAGCTACACAGTGCACTAAAAAACTACTTAGAGGAAAATATCAAGCACCAAGAGGCTGGAAATGTCCACAAACAAAGGAATAGGGAGCCTAAACCACAGACTAATTGAGCCCATCAAACTTAGTAACAAATAATGCAAGCTCTGAAAAATAAGTACCAAAAGCATGAATCTTCATTATTTCCATGGAAGATGTTCATGGCCACAAAGTCACCACGAGAAACAAAAGACTAGAAAATCTCCCAGACGAGAGCCATCTTTTCTTCACAACCATCCTTGCTGAAGTAAAAAATACTATCAAGACTGCCTGTGATAACATCATAATCAATTCTTTGAATCCCTTCAGACACCTGCACCGAGTTTTGAGCCACGACAATTTGGTTCCCCGCAGAAAACACCCCATCCTACATATCATGTTTACAAATCCTACCTTATGTGAACTTATGACAACAAAGAATAAAGAATAACATCACTATAAGATAGCAGCAATGAGGCACAAATCAACAACATAAGAATACTACACAACATAGGATTTACATGGAGAAACCCTTGTTATGAGAAAAATTTCCACCAACCTTATGCTTGCCATTTGTCCTTATTCTTGCAGAGTAACTCTACGTTCAACAACTCCTTATAATGATTTCTACATCTAAAAAGAGCTAAATTTATAGAATGACCAGAACTCTAAAACCACCAAACAAGGCATCCAAAGAAGACTTTTCATTTGAAACAAACACAATGCTTGGAATGCCTCTACATAAGTTGAAAGGACAATAATTTTGACTCCAAAACTTTCCATCCAAGTTGGGTGTCGAAGCTTGCAAGATAAATATTACATTAAATGTAATAAATGCCAGAATATTGAAAGATACACATTGCCTTTTCCAAGTGACCACTTGGAGAATTGCAAAGGTAACTCATTTGTTCACTTTCTAAGGCATTGATTATCCCATTTTAAGCATCCACATTTGAGGTAAACAATATTAAATAATTGTGTTCACACACCATCTTTGCTACTGCTAGTGGAGCTCATCATCCCTTATGAATGGATTGCAAATAATAGTGAGAATAAATATTACATAATATTTTTCCAATACACCTTTTAGTGATTTAGGACACTTTCCAAGAATGTTGGAACTATGTAATAGGATTTACAAAATAGACGACATCTTAATCCCAATAGACCCGCTAATTAAGAAATACTTACCTTCATCCTTTTGGAGCACCACAATATCATATGATATGAGAGGAGGGAAAATAAAGGAGTTCAAATGAATTATAGGACAAAATCTAGAGATTATTAGAGGTCAAATGTGTAAGAATAGAGTATGTTTTTAGTCGTAAACTTATCCAAAACTAAAAAGATGATCCAACAAAAAACAAAAATAATATTTTAATTATCATTCATACACAACTATTTAGCATGTTCCCAAATAAAAAGACAAATCAATCTCATTCTCTTCATTACTTGACATTATTCTTCATATTATTAATAACTATTTATGACATAATTAGACTTACTAATATAATGTGATTTGATCTATTCTATTCCACTTCATCTACACCATATATTTAATCCCTAAATTAATTTATCTTGACTACATTTATTCATCTCATTAATGCGACAAAAAGTATGCAACATCACTCACCAATATAATTCAAAATGCCCTCCGCTCGAGTCTCTCCCGCCGCCCAACGACTCCTTCCTCTTCTGGCTCTTGGGTCGTCATTGGTGCTGAGCCGTAGGTGGCATCATGCCCAGATACTGCCACTTCTACTGATAGGCCGTCTGTTACTGCATTGGCGGGTAACAAGTTTGTTGCAGGCGAGATCCCTATTTTGACTTCTGCTCCTACTCTTCTTGCTGGACAGCATAAAGGTTCTTCTGCTTCTCGGCTGGGGTTGGAGACTGTTGGCATCTTGGGGATTTCTGCTCCTGAGCTCACTGTTTCGTATGTTGCCCCTAGGCTTGTGGATTCTTTTTCTTCTGCTCTTCCTTCTGGGCAACAAAAAATTACTGATTCTCGGCTTGGGTTGGAGGATGGTGTCTCAGCCCCTGGAGCTCTAAAGGATGGGGTTCCCCCCACAAAATCTGCTGCTACTCGTAAAAGGAGCTATTCGTAAAAGGCGCTATGTTCGTGTTGCTAAATCTATTGCTACTTGTAATCACCTAAAATTGGTCTAGTAAACCTATAGCCCCTAATTTAATTAATTGGCCTTAAAAATCCTAAAATCTAAAGGCCTTCAATGGTAGACCTTAATTGTGCAAGCAAACCCTAATAATTTCCCTTACATAATTAGAATTAAAGTCCTCAATTTAATCTTAACCCAAGCTTGAAAAATCAATTAATCACTATACATTGCATACCTAAATAAGAGTTCTTACACTATTATTAAAAGAACCCATTTACACATGGGTGTGCACACTTAATCCTTGATTAAAAGGTGATTAAGAGGAGATTTACCAAATCTGTCTTCATCCTCCCTCAACAAACACAACTTTGACCAATCAATGACCTCTCACATGGATGGAGCTCACATGGATTGAAGGAGAGTGCATCTCAACCGTCCTTCGTGATCGAATCTTAGTTGTCCATTTTGAGGAAGTTTCAATAAAAGGGATAGCTCTCCTTGTTGAAAAGGAGGCAATAATTGAAGTAGGAAAATGATGCCATTTTGATTCTAGGTTTTACTCATTGTCGAAGTGCATTCTCATGATAGCTTAGTATTTGCATCTTGTTCTTAGATGGTTAATGTTGCTTTTATTTCTTAGTATGTTTTTGCATTTTGTTAGATTAATCTCATGCTAGTTATACATTAATCATAGATGCATCTTGCATATCATTTCAATGTCTTGAAGAGCAAAGTATGTAAGTTCATGCATCATGCTCACCTTGAATCTTTCGTTTTGGAGTTGTCTAGTCACTATTTCTAGTGCCAATCTGATGAGCTTTTATTGAGAATCAAACTCCCTTCATCTAGGAAGCAATAAGCTAATTTTGGGTTTTTTTTGCATAATGATAGAGTTCAATTTGATGATTACTAACTCCTAAGCTAATGGTTTATTGAGTGGTTGGTTGTTTGCAGGTTGATACCACATTTACACCACACACTATCCCTCCAATGGTGAAAGTTCGACCTATTGGTGTGTGGCCCAGATGTGATGGACAATGTGGATTTCTACCAATGTCATAGGTTGGTCTTGTGATGGACAATGTGGATTTCTACCAACGTCACAGGTTGATTTGTAGATTCATAGGTCTCTGGCACTCTTTTCTAGATTTGCATTGCTGGGTAACTAGTTCTTGGTGACCCTTAGTTTTTGGTAAAACCGAGCTCTTCCCTTGTGCAAAGGGGTTTTTTATTGCTTCATTTTCTTCTTTTGAAGAGCGTGATTTGATTTTGAATAAGTTTTGGGTTTGGGGAAATTACTCCCTTTCTGCCAAACCTTGGGCAGTCTCATTCAATCCTCTTATTGAACCACTTAATGTGCGCTCAGTGTGGGTTTGCCTTCGCAATCTCCCACTCCATTTCTGGGAGATGTCTTGCTTCAAGGCCATCAAAAACTCTATTAGCCATTTCTTGAAGGTGGATAAAGCTACGGACGCAATGGGCCACTGTACTTTCTCTTGCATTTTGGTTGATTTGAATATTTCTACACCGCTTCCGAGGGATGTGGTGCTCATGGTTGAGTAGAGGCCATGGACTCGAGTGCTAGATTATGAGGGCCTTTCCTTCTGTTGTCGACATTGCTTCTCTACCGAGCATTTGGCTACTAACTGCTCTCTGCTACGTCGAAAATGTGCTGCTACTTGGTGGAAGGATGCTAATGGGGACCATTTGATTGTCCGTGCTTTTGATTCTCTTTCTCATTCTTCCTCTAAGGACTCACAGGCTGTTGAAAACCCTTGTTGAAAATCTAGATGATGCCTCTGTTGTTGACCGGGGTCAGGGTTCTGCCGTTAATTCAAGTCTTGCTCCTGCTGCTGCTCTGGTTGCTACTCCTGCTACTTCAGGTGCAACCCCCTCTGGCCATGAGGGCCATTCCTCTTCTACTGCTTCTGCTCCTACTTTGCTCCAAGGCTCTGTTGGCACTACTCAACTCCTTCAACACTCTGGTTGCTGCAATGACAACTGCCCCAACGGAGGTTCTTTCGTTGGGGATTCTAGGGATAACGTCGCTTGGACAACTGTCCAACAACATAGGAAGAATTGTTCTTCAAACTCTCGCTCATCTTCTCTTGTGAGGTGAGCTTGACCTTTCTTTTGAAGGGCTTCTAACCTTTGTGCTATATGTTCTAATTTTTTGTCAGCACCTATTGTGCTGTTGATAGCCTGTAATTTTGCCTTAAGACCTTGTTGTTGTAAAGGTCAGCCCCCTTATTAGACTGCTTTATTTTAAAAAACATTCATCTTTTTATCATTTTTCAGAGGAACAACATGCAAAATTGCCTCCCTCATTGAAAGATCCAATTCTAATGGATTATATACAATGCGAACAATCTGCTCCTCACATTAGCCTTTACCAAAGATTCTAATACCGCTATAGTAATCATTCTTAACATGATGCTTAGCTATATAATTCAAGATGAGAACTCTCATAACTACAATTCATCATCATCTTCTAAAAGTACAGTTTAAATCCAACAGAAAGGCATTGCGAATGGAAACCTGCTACAATCTGGATCCAGAATATCATCTCCACTATAGCAAAAGCATATAGAGTGCCAGAGATTCTAATACTGCTATATTAATCATTCTTAACATGTTGCTTAACTATTTAATCTAAGATAAGATTAGAACTCTGATAACTAAAATTCATCAGCATCTTCTAAAATTATAGTTTAAATCTATCAGAAAGGCATTGCGGATAGAAACCCTGCCATAATCAGAATTTATTATCTTTTCTTTTTGAATATGTCTATATATTTTAATTAATAGAATTTTGACTCACTTATTCATAAAAATAATTATACAATAATTTTCTTACATGGAAGGTCCATATAACTATGGCAAAACAAAACATTGCAGAATACAAGTTCCGTGCTATACATTTGAAAGCCCTGGTAGTTGAATAGGTGCGCCAGCCAACAGTTGGGCTTTAAGTCCAGATGCCCAGTACAAAAAATTTGGCACATAGAAGAAAATGTTCATGGTTTTCATTGGGCATTTCAAACTTGAGAGCTTGTCTATTCTGCATATCAAGAAGCCCTTTACATATCAGAAAAAATGAAACATACTTTGTGTCCTACCGAAAAAAAGCTCTGCTTTCCAAATTTCACCATCTTGATTGTCCTTGCTTTCATACTTTCACCATCTTGATTGTCCTGATGTGGGTCTGGAAGCCTCCATTAATGGAGATTGGCAGGGAAAACTTGTCAAAATGTTTCAACAGAGCTTAAAAACCAGAGAAGTAAAGAAATCCCTATTTGAAAGTTTAGGCTAAGAAGAGCAATTTGTTGTCATGGTCTTCCAGTGGGTACTCCTTGGTCCATCTCATTCTCTCTTACCCACAAAATAACATTTGGTGGGTTCTGATATTGCACTGCAGTAGAGCTTGTTTGGCCACTCATCAGATGGGTATGAACACTGCCATTCATTTCCCCAATATCATTTGAGGAAATGGATGCTCCCTCTTCTGTTCTGACCTTTGAAGGTGAACAAGGCTGCACTGCTGTTCTACACAGAGGACAGGTAGAATGAGAATAAAACCACATATCAATACATTCTCTATGGAAGGTGTGATTACAGTTTGACAAGAATCTGCATTTCTCATTTTCTTGGAATTCAGACAGACAAACTGCACATTCTAGTCCCTGTTTGCAACCCTGTGATTTGTATTCAAATATGGGCAGAGCATTTACACTTTCTTTATTCAAGCCCATGGTCTGAAGACTCTGAACAATTGCAGGAATTTGTTGAGGGCCAAATTCATTAGGCCCCAAAAAGGGCGCTCTTCTCATTCTACAAAAACAGCGTTGTAGAAGAACTAGAAAAGCCACCATAACTAATACACTGAGTGCTGCTGATGCACGATCCAGTGCAGAGATGAGACCATCAGTTCCATCGCCCATTGCTGCCACCAATCACCCATTGAAGGAATTACAGAAGTCGATAGTTGTTAAATTAATATGGTCTCTATCTCGTTAATTTCGAGGCTTATTTTGTATCTTGGAAGATTTATGAATTGCTTAGATTTCTTCATATCCTTCAGAGATTTGGCTTGACTCGCAATTGAGCGTGGACTCGGACTGTGGGCAAATGAATGGAATTGAAAGGAGGGATTGCGGGGATATGCTTTTTTTTAGGATCACAAGGCATTGTTAAATCCGCCAACTGGAGTCTCAGCAGGTTCTGTTCATAAGGCCAAGAGCTAAGTCTTTGCGAAAATTTGTGAAAATTTGTTTCAAAGTCCCACTAAAATGATAATGTTCTTCGACGCCAACTTATCCTTCGCCGAATTTTGATTAGCATTGAGTCTTCAGTCAATTAGATGCTGACATGTTATGGCTTACGTATCTACCATATCTATATTCAAGTGTGGAAAGATATAAAATTTGAAAATATTTAGCATTCATTAAAAAAGTATTAAAAAATAAAAATAGTAGGAAAGTTGTCATTTTGATTAGATAAGGTAATAACAGTAGTTTTATTTTATTTTTTGTTTTTATGACACATCAACATATATCAAATTTAGCAGTCTTTATTTATTTATTTATTTTTTTTAAAATTTTGTTTAATGACGCACTAAGAGATATCCAATTTTAAGATGAAAGGAAAGTTTTTTTTTATTTTTTTGATTAAACACAATAAGGTGTGTAATATAGTGATAGAAAGAAAATATACGACTTACAAATATATAGAAACAAAACCCATAAGAGCAAACTAAAGAAATACAATGGAGAGCCAAAAGTGGACATCTTCCAACCAAACTCCACAGAAGCTGCATAATAGGGCAGCAATAATAGTATTGACAAGAAGAAGACCGAAGAGGAGATGCAACGACGAGACCCATAAGTCTCAACTCCAGTTAGATTATATCCTCAAATTTGGAAACAAATAAAGCCAATCCAAAGAAGAAATCCCACAACAAAAGTTGTTCATCCGCAGTGAAGAGATCTTCATTCTTACCAATGAAGATACTCATGACAACATAGTCGTCATGAGACACACATGACCTGAAGATTTCCCAGTTGATTGCCATTTTATCTTTAGTTCCCTCCTTGTTAAAGTTGAAAATGCTACCAAGCCTTCCAGATATAACATCCATCGGAATACCAAGGAACTCTTGAGATACATGTTCCCAATTCCGTGGCACAACTATTTGAAATTCAACATCGAAGACCCACTCTTGAAGGCACATAACTTGCAAGAGGGTAGCGAATAAAAGCTTATAAATAACACCATCATGCAGATGCGAACCCACAACATTGTGCTTTAAGATATACATTACTGCTTGGTTTATCTCATCGACATCTAAGATGAATAACGTTGACATTGCTCCTCCAAAGATTCCTCCAAACACTAACATGTAATGCAAAGATGTTGTCCATACCTATCAACAAATCTACAAAACATAATGACAACACACGCTAAAAGCAGTACTATAGTGGCAAAGAGAGAGCCCAAAGACACCATTATATAGCTCCATGATCCAATTGTCTACGAGGAAAACAAAGCCATGCCTTACAATTATGAGACCCACTGAAGAAGGCTTCCAACTGAAAACATTGAAACACACTACAACATCAGAGTACACACAACCTTGCAAAGAAACCACAAAAAAGTATAACACAAGTTTGATTGAGAAAACAATTCATGAAGCTTAAACAACTAAGTGACCATTGAGGGAATATGCCAACTGAAAGTCTGATAGATATGAAACCAAACAAGAAGAAAAAGACCGCAACATGATGACCAATACAAACATGTGAACCATGACCAAATCTAGAAAGCCAATCGAGATAGGGAATTCAATGTAAAACAACCAAGCACAAGTACTAGATGCAAATCCAATATGCCACAGAGAACATTCTCACAAGGATGACAAGACAAGATTCATTGTATGGGGGATGTGACATCAAGACATCCCAAGAGTCTTAGATACAACCCTTAAGCCATCACCAAACTTCACCAGCAGGGCAATGATAAGAATCTAGAGCTAGGAAAAAGCATCACCTTACCCCAAATTCAGAATGGAGGGGAAGAAGAAAATGATATCACCATTATAGGTTAAGTGGGAAGGTCCTTAAGAATGAAAGGTTGAAGGCTCAAATATTTCATGATTTCTTGTCTAAAAGAAATATTCTCATTGAGGTCTAGAAGACAACCTTTATTTGCAAGACCATCAGCTACATGATTAGCCTCCCTATAACAGTGAAGTATTTGATAGTGTTCAAACTGAGGAAGAAGGCCCCAAACATCTTGTAAAATGTATTTGATTTTAACTTGGGGTGTCAAATTCCTTCAATGTTGAGAAAATGTTTTAAGAGTCTCCTTCAATGATAATCTTCTATATTTTGAGAGAAACACCTAGTTTTACTCCAATCAGAAGTGCCCTTGCTTCAACAATATTATTCAATCCATTTGGGAGTCTTTCAACAGTTGCAACAATGATAATACCTTTTGAGTCCCTCATAACAATGCCAGAGCCAGAAATGCCCGGGTTGCCTTTAGAAGTGCCATCAAAGTTAAGTTTGATGAAATTATAATATGGTGGTTTCCACTTGATCTCTTTCCTATTGACTTATTTTGGTTTACTGTTTAGGAGGCTGCCTTTGAAGGAAAGAGAAATAAGATTCCAATTTGTTAGAATACACGAATCTTCAGAAGTGAAGCAATAATCAACTCTCTTGTTTTTAATACAATGGGCATTAACAACCTCTGATATAAACACTTCATTTTTTGAATGATTGTGTCAATGTTGTTGGATTCATTATAAAATTTACACTGGTTCCGCTCCCACCATAGGTTCCAAATCAGTATAGAAGGGCCCACCACTCAAATAGTAGCAAAGAAAGAGTTTTGATTAAGAATGAGACAAACTTCAAATACCTCTGAAAGATTTGCATTGAGAAGGGCAGCCCACTAAAATTTGTTTAACAACCAATACCAACATGAGAAGGTAAATGAGTAGTGCAACAAAAGATGATTGGTAGTATCTGGTTCAACACCACAAAGAGCACAGTTAAAAGAAGGGGTGATCCCAAGATGAACAATTCTCTCACTTGTAAGAATTATGCCCCATAAAGCAAGCCATGCAAAGGCACCTGCCTTAGGAAGGACAACATTTGACCAACATAGAGTAAATTTTTTTGATCTCACATTGAGACTAGTTACTAATGATTTTGTAACCTTGCTTGAATGAATAGTTTCCTAAGGCAGAAGGGGACCAAATTAGACAATCCTTAATATCTTTATAATGAACAATTCTATTATTGATTTCTAATGCAAGTCTAATGTTCAGGTTTGTAGGAATAGGAGTAGTGTAAGGTATTTCCAAGTAGCAATTTTCACTCCATTGCATTTTTTGATGAAGAAATAATCTCTAACTTTTTATCTCCAAAGAGTTTTTAGAGTATCTTTTGCCTAAGAAAGGGACACATTATTTTTTAGCAGAGGGAAACCATTCCATGAGTCATCCTAGAAGTCCACCTTACTCCCCTCATAAATCATCCATTTGAGATGGGGAAGAAACACCTCTCTACAACTTACCATAAAATTCCACATGTTCGATCCCGTAGGGGGGTTGAGCAAAATAATGATCCTTTCCTGGACATTCGAATCAAGGTATTTACCTCTCAACATTGCTGCCCATTTTGAGTTATTATTAGAAAACATTTTCTAGATCGACTTCGCCCCAGTAGATTTGTTTCTACAACTCATGTTGTGAATACTTGAGCCCCTCAAGTTTCTTGCCGAGCATACTTTATCCCATGCCAAAAGGTGAATCTTGTCTTTAGGCTCCTTGTTCCCTTTCTAAAGGAAACATTTTAACTTTGATTCTATGTTTGATAGGATCACTTTAGGAATAGGAAGGACCGACATAATATAATTTTGGATACTTTCCAACACCGATTTGATCATAGCAATTTTCCCGCTAGGGATAGCCATGAATTTTTCCAAGAGGAAATGCTGTTATGGATGGAGTTCTTAATGGGTTCCCAAAAAGAATTTTATTTCTACTTGAGAATAATGGAATGCCAAGATAAATGTGTGGAAAGTGGTCTTCTTTAAAGCCAAGAAAATATGATATGCTAGATGAAACCACAAATGGACAATTCTAAAAATAGATTTTGGATTTACCAACATTAATTTTCTGCCTGGAGGCTTGATAATAGGATTCTAGAGTTTGTTTTATGATCATAGATTCCCTCATAGAAGCTTCCCCGAAAAATGGTATCATATGCAAATTAAGAGGATGTTAGTAACATTGACTTGAGTTTGGGGAATGTTTATTCCTTTCCACAAGTTGTTATTATGTTGAGCTACAATAGACCGATTTAAAGTCTCAACAAGAATAATGAATAAATACGGAGACAAGGGACCCCCTTGCTTGAATCACTGGGATGGGGAGAAGAAGCCACAAGACTGCCCATTGGAGAGGATATAAAACTTATTCCCAGAACTAAAAGGTAGAATTCATTTGCACCACTTAGGAGAAAAACCAAATATGATGAGTACTATGTGTAGGAACTTCTAGGCAACCCTGCCATAGGTCTTGAGCATGTCCAATTCAATGATCATGACTTGGAGTTTGTGTTGCTTGATGGAATTAAGAGTTTTGCGAGCCACTGAAGCTTCCTCAAAGGTCTCCTTACCTAGGAAAAAACCACCTTTTTCATCAAAAATAATTTTGGGGAGTACATTTTCCAACCTACTAGCTATAGTTTTTTACAAAATATTATAAAGAGAAATGAGTCTAAAGTCTACAAAAGTCTCAGGATGATTTCTTTGGGATGAGAGAAATAAAAGTAGTGTTAAATTGTTTAAGGATGCTCCCACTTTTCCTATATTCTTCCAATGCTTCCCAAACATCAGAACCAATGAAGCTCCAATATTTATGGTAGAAAAGTGCTGAGAAACCATCTGATCCTGGGGCCTTCTTCAGACCCATAGAAGAAACTGTAGATCTGATTTCTTCAAGGTAGAATGAATTTAGTAAGGAAACATTGACTTGTTCTAAGACAACTTGGGGAATGTGTTCAAAAAATTATTGTCTGGGAAATCCCACAACATTTTCATCTAGACAGTCTGCTATGAATAGTTATGTGAAATAACAGACTGCCTCCTAAATTTTACCAAAATCTAAAAGAACGTTACTAGCAGAATCTAAATTTTTTAAAATTGAGTTGTGGACATAATGAGCTTTGGTTGAATCATGAAAAAATGAAGTATTTATATCACCGTCTTTGAGTCATAATTGTCTAGATTTTTATTTCCAGTAAACTTCTTCTCTATCCAATATCACTTCATACTCTTTTTGAAGTCTTTATTGCTCAAAGTAAGTGGAAGCATTGATGCCAAATTTGGTAGTCTCCTCATTGATTTGTGACATCTGGTTTTCAATATCAGATTTAGAAGTAAAAATGTTTTTAAATACCTTCTTGTTCCATTATTTGATATGCACCTTGATATGCTAAAGCCTACTGTAGAGCTGAAACATCTGGGACCCTGGAAAGAAAGGCATACTTTGCCACCAAGATTTCAACAGTGGGAGGAAAGAAGGGTCCCTGAACCATATTTTTTTGAATTTAAATGAATATTTTTGTTTCTTAAGAGGGAAACCATTGGAAAATGAGACTTGAAGTGGGAAATGATCTGACCTCAAAAATATAGGATTTGGGAATTACAAAAACCATATTTTGATATCCACACAGGGTTGACAAGCAACCTGTCTAGCCTCTTAGCAATATGCATGAAGTTAGTTCTTTTATTAGTCCATGTAAACTTCCCATTGATTGGAATGTAGTCTACTAGATCATTAGTAGACAAAAATCCTTGAAATATTGTATTGTCTTTGTGGTGGGCATATTCCACTTTTTTTTGTTGTTGTCTTGGAGAGACAAAATAACATTAAAATCCACCTTGAGGATGATCGAGATGTCTGAGGAAATAGGACATGCAACTGAGATAGAATCCTAAGTCATTTTTTTTTCTCAATGATCGGGTTGGGACTATACACATTGAAGAACTAAAAGAAAACATTGTAATATTCAACTTGCATTTGCTGCCAGTTTGCCTTAGATCCAATGTTTGGAACTTTGATACATTTATCCTTCCATAGGATTGCCAAAACTTTGGAGGCTCCAATACAAGGATAGGAAATGTACTTCCATGTATTCCATTTTACAAAAGGTTGAGGGGGTTCAATTTCTGCAATTTTTGTTTCTCAAAGAAGAATGATGCCTGATCCAGTTGCCTCAATTTGTGATTCGATGAGGCAAAGTTTGTTAACATTCCATGTAATGATCTTCATAGCCTTCATGGAAAGAATCTTACTCTCTATAGGCTAATGATGTTAAGGGTAGACTAAATGCTATTAGAGTTGATGAAAACTATCAACCCTACACCTCCCAATAATCACCTGCATGCAAACACCCGACACAGAAAGAGAGAAGCAAAAGCTATGGAGGGCAAAGATAACAGATCTGTCAAAGAGGAAACGTCCTCAATTGATTCAATAATATAATACATAATACAAGATGATTACAAATCAATCAGAATTGAATAATAAATACAAAGAGATCAATCCTTATAAAGAAGATCGAACACCAGAAGGTGGATAAACCTAGGTTGCATGATAATAATTAATAATAGAATTAATTATTATATGCCTAAAGTTTAGCTTAAGTGAACTAGAGATAATAAGTGACTAATAATTAAATCAAAATTATTTAATTAATAAGTGAATTAACTTATTACTCTGACACCCCCCTTAAGATAAACTTAGGGAGAAGCTAAAAACTTAGAAACAACTACTGAAAGTAAGAAAAATGGGTCCCGACAACAAGGCCTGATCAGGTACCCAAGTACAAAAAATCTCTGTAAAGAGGAGAAAACCCAGTGGGAAAAACCCCTCTCTGAAAAGAGATGAAGACTAGTGAAGGAATGAAGAAGCCTCCAAACTAAAGAATGTCCCAGAAGATAGGAACAAAGGAAGAACATGAAAAACACCACTGAAGCATGAAGCTGCAAACATTGTCGAAGAATAGCTGCTGGAACCTTCATTGTAATAGAACATGATTAGGTAGAGAAGACTGTAAACAAAGTCCAAAGAGATGATCAATAAAATATGGAAGAATGCCTCCAAAACATGAATGAAAGAGTGTCCATATGGTAAATGATCAATATCACCGAAATGCATAGGTACCTAGCCACTGCATTTGCCTAGTACGTAGGAAAAAATAATGAATACATAGATCACTCCATCGAACCAATGAAGCATTAGAACCAACAGAAGATACCCCCCATAATGCTAGGTAGGGAGAGGCATGATAGGTACACTGAACCAAAATGCCAAGAGTAACTGCATGATGAAGAACCATGAACATAGAAAGTGCAATAGAAAGTAAAAATACATATAAAGGATGGTGTCATGGAGGAAAAACTCCCTTGACACACATCATGAGGCTAATGTCATGGAATGAACACTAAATTACAAAGGTAAATCAAAACCCCCATGACACTTTATAACGTAGTGCGAGTACACACATGCACAAAGATGTCCAAGATTCCAAGCATGTATAAGATGACACTTTATCTCAGTGTGTTTTCAAACAAGAAAAGCTACACAAATATATGCCTACAATGCTCAAGAAGACAAGAAAGCTATAGAAATATGAATAAAAACTAAAAGAGAGTCATCCCATGCAAGGAAAAGGATCCCAAGACCTGAAACATCCAACATAATCATCAGGTTGCAAAAAGAAAAAAATTGAATAAAATGTACCTGGAGCAGATGTTGGATGTGAGACCCATAAAAAAATATAGTGCACTGAACCAACATTCCAACGACATGCGGAAGTCAAAAAATGGAGTTCAAATGAGCAAGATGTGGCTCCCAAAGTGAAAAAAGAAACCCTGACTTTGACAGGCAAAAATAGCTGCAAGACGGAAAAATCAGAAACCAAACCTACAAAATCAGGTCGGGCTCGGAACCAACTTTTTGAAGATATCTCGTTTGGCCAAAAATGCCTCCATTTTCTCAAGATACGAGAAAGAAACAGAAGAGGGCTCTAAAATAGGAAGAACTCCAAGTGATCTCAGCTAAATCTGGTGGAGCTCCACTAAATTTAGTAGTGCCACTAAATCTGGTGGGACTTCCAAAATTTTGGCCAAAATTGGCAGAGGTACCAAGGGAATTTAAAAATAAAAATAAAAAAATAATAATTTTTTTTTGCCATTACGGTGGCGTCAATTTTGAGGCGGCATGAAAACTGAGGCGGTGTGAAAATCAAGATATTTTTGTCTCAAAAAGTTTGCAAGGTTGTGCATGCAAAAAAGAGGGCCCAAATTTCAATTGTATCCAATTTGGACAAGCCTTAAATGAAAATAGGGGTTTTTGGGCCTCCTGGACACAACCGTGAGGTCGGTTTGTGTCCAAAGTGCTTCGAAAAATAACTCCCCTAGATCCACAAAAATCTGAAATATAAAACCTCTTGAAAATATAGATCTGAAGAACAATGCCAAATCTCTCATGAAGAGAACAAGGGCATGAAGATCTGGAGCTCTGATACCATATTAGAGTTCATGAAAATTATCAACCCTTCAGTTCCCAAGAATCACCTGCATGCAAACACCTGTCACAGAAAGAGAGAAGGAAAAGCTATGGAGGCCAAAAATAGAAGATCTATGAAAGAGGAAACATCCTGAATTGATTCAATAATAGAATACATAATACAAAATGATTCAAGATCAATCATAATTGAACAATAAATACAAACAGATTAATTCTTATAAAAGAGATCGGACACCAGAAGGTGGAGAAACCTAGGTTGCATGATAATAATTAATAATAGAACTAATATCATATGCCTAAAGTTTAGCTTAAGTGAACTAGAGATAATAAGTGACTTTAATAACTAAATCAAAATGATTTAATTAATAAGAGAATTAACTTATTACTTTGACAAATGCTTGATCTGATTTATTCCTTGACGGGTCACGTGCCTTCTCTAAATTTCCTCAATTTTTTTCAGGGATAACTTTAAGAAACCCCCTCCTAGGAAAAAGTGTAAAATCTTGGCGAATCCTACATTATTTTAGGGGGAAAATTTTCTTAATGAAGGCGGTTTTTTTTTCCAAATTAGGAAAATAAAATAGTTTGCATTGGTGATTTTCCCTGTCATACGAAAATTCCATAAAATTTTGGCGAATAATACTTTAATGTGGGGGAAATATATATTGTATGAGGCAATTTTTTTCTTTTGAAGTAATAAAATTATAATATACGAGGTGGATGATTTTATTTCGAATGGGAAAAAAATAATTGTACTGATGTATTTTATCTACCGTTTGCAAATTTATTTATTTTATTGGTTAATATTTCATTAATTATGGGAAAAATAAATATTTTATTGACATTTTTCAAAGGATGGGACTCGTCATGTGGGCCAATGCCAAATGACAATTTATTAGAGATGTAATTAATGCAATATCACATCCAGAAAATATCACCTTTATTTGTTTCCAAGTTGTTTGCAGACTCAACACGTTGGTTCGATAAGCACGTCTAGTCACATCACTGATCACACATGGACACATAACCTAACATCCATCATTTTATAATGTTAAATGTATTATTTGAGACCGTTTGATGATCCTAGATCAATGTCTAAAGTTTAATTTCGGCCCTAATTTCTTGAAGGAAATAAAGTTCTCGAGGAAGTCATCAGAATGATGACACGTATCAAGCCTTAAAACTTGCACTGTAACCATGATCATTGATTACAACTGGTTATATGTTTATGTAGATGGTGGATAGTGCAACTTGTAACTCGTAACTCGGTAAGAAATAAATGCCTTGTCAGTGACAACAAACATTCTTTAACTGCCATCCATTCAACATGCAGATCAACAAGGTATAAATTCTTATAGATGATATTACCAAATTACCAATTTTTGATTCTAACACGCATGCATTTATGGGAAAGATTTACATAGAGATATGAAAGATTAAGGACAATAGATTTAAATCTCTCACATGCATAATACATTTATGGAAAAAATTTACATTAAAGATTAAGGATAATGGATTTAATATGATTAAATAAAGAATAATTAATTGCTAAGTATCACTATCAATCAAGGGCTATTTATAGACAATCTAGCTTCTTTCTTCTTCAATTTTATTTTGGTAGATTAAGAGTCAGAGTTGTCGGTAGTTGAAATTCTACCTTTGGGTTTAAGGTTTAGGTTTTTAGGTCTTTAGGCTGTCGAGAATTAAAGATGGACACTCCAATCTTTGAGATGCACATCCCCAGATGAGTAGAAGTCCTTTTTGGGAAGTGCCTCAGAAGAAATCCTCACTCCAGTTTGTAGGGAGGTTGGTGGTGATGCTTTTATAAATGCTGCTGTGTTGATGTTATTGGGTCGAGAGTTCCTTGAGAATGTTGACAGATACAAGGTCTACATAGACATTATGTCCCAATTTTTTGTGTCTCTCCTCGACTTTAGAGGAGAGAAGGTTGAAATGCTGATGCAGTTGAGGAAGGTTTTTAAAGAGAAATTCCTGGAGGACGATGTCCATGTTGCTATTTTTACAGAATTAGGGGTGGGGATCCCTTGGCCAAGAGATATATCCAAGCTATTGGAGCCGGGCATAAATGTGGCCCGACAACCCTTTCTATTGAACCTCAATGCAGAGCAACTGACGCGACATAGGAAATGGGCGCGGCTTGGGAGGGATTTTCTCTGCAAATAGTTTTTCCTTGATGAATTGGATGAGCTGGACTACACATGGCTTGATGAATTATCAGAGATTATCCTCTCTTGAAGATTCTACGTAGATGAAGGGGAAGATGAAGATACCTAGTTTACCCATTCCCGTTACCCTATCCCTATGGTCCGCCCCTGGTGTTTTGAGTCTTGAGTTTGACATGCAAAGTTTCAATTTTTTGTTTTTCCTTTTTATACCGATACCATCATAGCACTGGTCCACTGCCAGTGCCCTAGTAGGCTAGTAATAGTAGTAATTTTTTTTTTTTGGGCTAGTAGTAACAATTACTAGCAAGTTGCAACCCTGAACCCCCTCATTTTTGCTTTAAAATTTTGGAGGGACTACGACAATCATAAATTTTTAGAACATATTAATGGAAATTTTGCAACTTCATTTCAGTTTTCCTTTTAAGTTTTATGGATTTAACGATTTCAGTTTCATTACTTTGCACTTAGCATCTTCTTTGTTAAAATAACAATTGGCCTATTCTAGTTTGATTGTATCTATCCAAATAAGGGTTTCTATGGCACTGGCCCACTTCCAATGACCTAGTAGGTTTTTCTTTTTACTCTACAATGTAATTTTATGAAATAAATAATAATAATTTTGCAAGTTCGTTCAATTTGAGTTTTATGGGTACAAAAAATGATTCTTAGACTTCTCTGTGATTGAAATATTTTAATTATTTGCTTTATCTATGTATTAGACATTAAAGTATGCTTCAGTAGAAATAAGGAAGCGATGGATTGGTACTTCCATTTTTAAATATGAGATTCTGAATTTTTAAAACGATTAAGTTTCTTTATCAGTCCAGAGAGAAAGCAAGTTTCTATTTTTAACATTTAAAAGAGTTTTATTATTGTTTACTAATTAATTCAGATCAATGTCATCAAATTGAAAAATAATTCTAAAAAGTATGTGGTCTATATTGATAAATTATATGCAAATATCCCGATGTCAATGTGCCATATCGATGTGTAATTTTAATTATAATACAAATATAAATAATTAAATTAATATTGATAATTGAATTCAATGTTAAAGTCAGAGTTAAACATTACTCAATATATAATAAATTGTTAAATATTTAATTTAACAAAATAATAATAATTTTTTGGCGTATGGTGTATTTCTGGCCGAAGGGGAAATAAAACCTAATTATTGTAGAACACTTCCAGAATCATGACACGTTTCCACTCAGGTAGGCATCAATCGATGATGACGTGTGACCAATGACAAAGAAAAAGTTAATGGGACCCGCAACACCTGACAGTGACTTCCAATGACTGTCAGATGAGCAGAGATCAACGACATATGGTGTATTTCAGGCCGAAAGGGAAAAGAAACCTCATTTTACAAACCTATTCCAGAATTATGACACATGTCCACTCACACAGTCAGTGTCATTTGATGAATCGATGATGACATGTGAGGTGACTAGGTGAATACTAGTACTGACAAGTGAAAAGTTAATAGGACCCATGACACCTGATAGTGACTACCAACGATCGTTGGATGAGCATAGATCAATGACCCAAGGTGTATTTTGGGCCAATTTGGGGAACAGTCACCTATTTTTGCAAATATCCCCTGGAAATAAGGCATGTGTCATGAATTAACACTCATGAATCAACTAAGTATAATTAAAATCTAAATTGGAGTAAAACTAAATATTTAATAAATGCAAATTATAATAACTAATAAGCAATAAGGTCAATTTTGGGTCTCGACTCTCTGACTGAAGTTGTAGACATATGTCAAACGATTAAGTGACACATGTCTTAGTGGCATCAGATATCTGTCTTCATAAAGAAGAAATAAAAGTTAACACGAGTCACGAATGACGACTCAGTACTCACGAATGTACAATTTTTGCTCTTTAGGTTTTCAATCTAAGTTTTTTCAGTTCTACTTCTAACTAGTATTGGAGATTCAAAAAGGGGCTATAGATTCTAGGTTGAGGATTGACGAATTAAACAAAGTCTCTCAACTCTCTGCCCATTCATAGTCTGCACAAATTGAAATAACAAGTAAAATCCTGAGCACCTACGTCTCACCTTTTAATTTTTTAAAATCTTGTGGCTTACTATTTAGATTGTAGAACTAGAATTAGGGTTTAATTTTGAATCACCCCTATAAATTGTAGCTGTGTAGAATTATTTGATTTTTCCTACGAGTAAATAGTAATACTACGATGAGAAAAACAAATCCCAAGTTTACGAGTAAAAGGCAAATATAAGAAACATAGATAATAGACTTCCACAAACTGGTTAAAACACCAAGTTTCATTGATGAATTCTGTGATATTTATGATCATGTTATCCATGGAAATAAGAGAATCATGAAAATTAGATTTGCACTTGAAAATAAGTGGAAAGATCCAATGAACGTGATTCAAAATTGTATCTATTTAACAACATGGTAAAGGCAACGAAAAATAAAATTGTAGCGTGGGTCAACACACATGGTGTTACCTCAAGTAATCCCCTATCTAGAAATTGTCATGGTCTGTTCCAAAAATTATGATGAAAATAGAAAAGCAATTGTCAATAAAAATACCCAGGAGAAAATTTTATCGATAACTGAGACTGAATTTTCTAGTCTTTTGGACCTAGGGTTTGAAGCAAAAAACTCAAACGTGCACATTGAACTGGAAAAGATGGCAGAGAATTATGAAAAAATAGATGCAATACATAAATATTTGTATATTAGAGGAATAATAAGAACTTCTAGTCTGGATCTTGATCATAAGCCTCCTTATGATTATGATATTTTTGTGCAATGGGTTCAGGATAATATTTCCTTGCTAGCATTTTGTTTGGGATTGGATAGTAACAAATAAGTGGGTGCCAACATTCTTGAAATGATTTTTCATATTCATTGTAAAAAAGAACCAGTAAAATATAATTTTATTGAGCACATTGTTCATTGCATGCAAGAATAATTACTAATGATTAAAAGAGGTTCACAAAAGACATTTAGATTCACAACCTACTTGTGCTATCTTCTTTTAGCAAAACATCGTGCAATATTTCAGACAAACAAGCTTCAAAGTTGGGTCCAAAATCTAATATATGAATGGACACCTGAGATAAGGATGAGTGATAACAGAAGGAACTATAACAATTTTGTAGACTTATGTTTGGCACCATTGTATCATAAAATTACAGGCACTCCAATGCCTAGATTGTCTGTTTCTTGTAGAGATTGCATTCAACTAGGAAGTGAAATAAAATTGGCTGACTGGTACTTCATGGAAGACTACACTATGTTAAGGTTTTATGATTCAGTGGTAGAACCCTAAAAACTTCCAATACATGTGACAAAGAGGGTATTTGCATTGGAATATATACAGAAGATGGAGAGAACAGATGTACTCTTTAATGGTCAGCAAAAGAAAATGTTTTTCCTTCCTCGCCTTTCTCATTTGGAGGGTTCACATTTGAGAGAAGAGCATTCAAAGTGACACAAGATTTTTTTTACAATTTTTTGTTTTGCTGTTGACAGACACTAGTGTAACGCCCCAAAATTGACACCTTATAATTCCAATCAATTTTGGTGCGTTCCTTCAATTTCTCATTATCGAAGTCCTATTATACTAGGCAAATTCTCCTCCTAATTGACTTTAATTGACTTAGTCTCAAATGCAAAAAACCTAAATTTGCATAAATTTGACACTCTATTTAATTCCTAAATTATCAAAGTTTATTAGCTAAAAATCCCTATGATTAATTAATTTAATTCTAAAGTCCTAAGTGCTTATAAATTAAATTAATTCCACCCCCTTTAGCTAATATACATAAAAAAGAATTGAATAGTTATCTAATTGTTTGAATGGATTATCCTCAAAAAGAATTCCATAATTCTATATGAAAAGTCACTCATGTGGCAATAATCCACTCTTTTAATTAAATAATTCTTGATTTTTTGTCTCAATCTCCATCCATGAAAATGAAGAGGCAACCGTTTCTTTTCAAGAAACTCTTCACCCTCT
>MU227568.1:580469-625531 GCA_018584345.1 Thuja plicata
TCTGAGAGTAAATTTGACATCCCCAACTAATTAGGAGGCAACAAGTCACTTCAATCAAATTTGCAAAATGAACAATTCATGTTCATCTTTGTGAATTGAATGATTGAGTAAGGACTATGTTGGGTTTATGCCTTATTTAGAGGTCACATTCAAGCACATAACAACTGGCAGTATGATCCACTCAACGCAATTTGAACAAAGCTTAGAGAGAATGGGAAATCCACAAGCAAATGTCAACATGAGAGTATGCCATTGATAGAAAAATTTAAAAACATGGAGTCCTGGGATGAGGTCAAAAAAGAGATGGAGAAATACGCCACCAAAAATAATATTTCAATACAAGAATTGTCATCACAAATTATTGCATTGCACAAACAAAAAGGAAAAGTGCAGCATAGGACATCCTACAATTTCTACCAGAAAGCTACTGAACCATCTAGAAAAGTTATTCCAAAAGACCTAGTGGGTCAATGTAAACATGGTAATTGGACCCAAACCAAAATTTCTGATTTTTGGGAAATGAGGAAGAATCTCGGTGAGCCAAAGACCTCCTCAGATATTTATGAAGTGGAAGAGGATCAAATATTTAGCGATTTGTGGAATGAGGAGCATCCAGCTAAAGCATATCACAATGATGATGATCGTCAAGATAATGAGTATGAGTGGGATTTTGTGATTCCCACATCCACTAATGTATATTCAATTGTTATTGGAGTCAATGTGTCCACAACAGAAAAATATAAAAAAAGGGGCAAAGATTATAGAAAACATGGGGTTTCCAGGTTGAGGTGGTCTAGGTCCCTCAGGATAAGGGCCTTGGTTTCCGCTTGCCACACCCACTCCACAAAAATATGGTGAAATACCAGTCCTTGGAGGTTCATCATAAAAAGATACTACTCAGTCTGATACCCTTGTACCTTCATTTGTTGCAGCTTCAAATCTACTTCTACCTTTTCCAAGCACTCAGATTTAATCTCAATCAAGTGCCACTCCCACTGGTGGGGATGGCATGGGTAGTACTAGTCATCCAAAAAAGACATTACAAATGGATATGAAATTAGTGGATCCTAGAGATCAAGGTAGTGTAAAGAAGAAAAAGGTTATGAAAATGATGCCAATGGTGTATGTGACTGTGAGTCCAACAATTGCTACACCTTTAGGACAAAACCCTATGAACAGTCCAAAAAATCCAATTGTAATGGGTCAGGGTGTTACATTTGCTAATCCACATGGTTCAATTATTAGAAACATAGATGGAATCTCATACATCACTACAAGTTCTATTTCACCTTTCAAACATTCAATTGTGTCAGAAAACCCTGATTTTTGTTTCAATGATTTTGTAACTAACTTTGAACAAAATAAAATAGGAATAGACAAAATACTAAGACATTGAAGAGGGATGCAGTTGCTGCAGCTCGTGATGAAAAACCTGCATTGAATAGGTTATTTCCCACATATGACCCAAACAAATAAATGATGGACTTTATGGTTGTTATGCCCCCCAGCTAGAGATAATAATCCACTAGAGAGTTAGTTAGACCCATATGAATTTCATGTTAGCACCCTCCAAATGTATTTATCAAAAATTAAAAATGTGGACAAGATAAATGTGTCGAAAATGACCAACCAAGTGGTCTACAGTTCAGTGATGAATTTGGAGAGAGAGAAAGGAAAGCTTCTGGGAAGAATAGAAAAGTTGCAGGCAGACCTGGAAAATCAAAAGGCAAAGGAGAAAGAAGAAGATAACAGGTGCAAAGAACTACATCAAAGGATACAAAATTCTTCCTCCAAAGAAGCAATTGCACAGAAAAAAAATGTGGACACATAACTGAAATTTTTGAGGGAAAAATTGGAAGAGAGCAATAAAAAAGTGAAGGATGAAAAAGCCTCTTGAGTATGTTTATACAAAAGCATGGATAATACAACACATAGAAACAATAACATAAATAAGGAATTAGAGAATGAGAGGGTAAAATCAAAATAGTGAGAAGAGAAAATAGAGGAAATAAGAAAACAAAGTGAACACTAGTTGTCAGAATAGAGAGAAGAGCTAAAGAAGGCAAATAATACAATTAAAACTTACGAAAAAAACTTGAATGACAAAGTAAAAAATATAGTCAAGCAAATAAAACAAGACATTTGGTGGAGAATAAAGGTGAGTGGTGATAATTTGTGTGATTGGTTTGATTTGAATGAAAGTCTTAGAGATGTTTTTCGGAAGCTCATAGAGCACATTAAGAAGAGCAAAAATCTTTCTCAGAGAGAGAGTATTGCAAAACAGATTTTGTAACAAATCATCACAACAAGTGAGAGGCATTTGGAAATCAAGGGAATTAATGGCCGCGTTTGTGTAATAATAAATGAAACATTTGTATTTAAAAAATGTGAGAAACTAAGGGAAGGAGAGGAAATTATGTCTGTATATGGGAGAAATCTCACCAAGATGCATAAAAAAAGAACCAAAATAATAAGTCTTGGTTTGTCAAATCCTAGTCTTGGTCCTAGTAACTCATCAATGAAATTCATTGGAAGAGAAGCTTACAAAAAAAAGTTGGAGGACACAATGATGTCTAATTTAGGCAAGCTTCCTCAGGACACAACTCATGAAGGCATTGAAAATTACATCAAACCATTGAAAAATTTGAATGCAGTATTGCATGGATCATTGCTTTCAAGTCACTCTTCCAAGTATGGATGGATGACAAGGTTGCAACTCATTTACTATAACTTGAAAAATTTTGACCTTCCAAATGATGCAGAATGGAGCATACTAAAAAAATGGCAGAATCATCTCATCAATCAAAGTATGTGAAAGTACTTTCAATCATATCTATATTTTATTTTTAATGGCTTGAAATGAGTTTAAAGTTTGAACTTTGTTTTTTAAAGAGGATTAATGTAGCAGATCAGATGCTATTACTAATTTACTAAACTGACCTGTCAAATGCAGAATTGTATAGTTGCAGAGATGTACTTGTCTTATTGATTTTGATTTTGAGACTTCACATGAGGAAAATCAACGTGAAGTTGTTGTTGCTCCCTTGTTTCTATAAAAGGGAATTAAAAGTCATTTTCTAAGGGTATTGTACTATTGAGTCATTGAATTTTGCAAAGGGAATCAAATAGAGTTGTGTACTTACTACTTTTAATGAATGAATTGTTACATTGTATCATATTTGTAAATAAATTAATGAGAATCTCTATGAATTGTATCATATGAATTGCTATATTTTCAAAAAAATAATGAAAATATTCAAGAATTATACCATATGAGATGAATAATGCCAATGAAAACCTTTATTAATTGTAGAATTGATGACATTATCAACCACATTCATGTTTTTGACATTGGAATATGCTATTATGCATGATTGATGATGAGATACAGACATTGACAATAGACTATAGCAATAAGTTTCATAAATACCTAGGACCTACCAATTCGACAACGATTCAAGTTGCCACATTATCTCATTATTGGGATCCTCAGATTCATCACCATCAACATCATAGCTTCCTTGGTTCTTCGCTATGTTTTATTCACTCTACATACCTCCACTTAAATGAAGTTCAACATTACTGTTGATGGGACTTTGGTGACTGGGTCCGCCAGCAGATGTAAGTTGTCATCGGGTACCGGGGTACCGGCAAACTTCTCTTGCAAAGGTTATCTAGGGAAATGAGATTCCCCGGGCCTCCAAGCACCTGAGGGTTGGGTCTCAAGGGAGTGGGGCTTAGTTGGGAGATGTGACTGTTTACGAGGGGGATAGCTAGTTTCTTCAACTCGTTCTCTCTGGGGATTCAAATAGGTGAGGTTTCTCCAAGCATGTTTACACTTAGCAAATAAATTGAAAAAGATCCTGCAGGGTTAGAAGTACTTCATCTACCTATAGTTATGCTTAACATTCAAAACATAAAAAATAATCTAACACACTATACTAAAAACTGAAGAAACATACAACCATCAGTTCATATTTCATCATTAGCAAGGGAAAGGAGGTCGTTAATCTACTTTAAGTGTTAGAGCAAGGACATGAAGAACACAAAGCATAAAATACCGTCAATACAGAAGGCAAAATGCTAACAACATCATTGCAAGAACTCTCCCTTCTTCATTAATATTTCTTCTAGAAAGCACTGGTGCGTGGTACAATGGTGGCTCCCAGGGAGAATCTAACTACAGAAAGCTTAAAGACCAAGGAGCATTGAGCTCTGCAATTGAGAAATGAAAATACTACTTTTCTATTACTATGGACTACAAAATCATCAATTTTGCTGACCCTTGGAATAGGGCCAAACTTATTATTTATACACATTTTCCTTCTAACCCTAACCCTAACCCTATTTTACATCTTTCTGTAAAATATATTATCCGATGGCCGGTACTACCTGCACCACTCTACAAAAGACCTTGAGATGGAGAAGGTCTGACATGTCAGAAGAATAAGAAAAGAAGATGGAGTGGAAGAATTGGCCTTGAGAAGAGAGCCAAGAAGGAGAAGGAAGAAATCCAATCCCCCAGGGATCGAGGCTACATGCCTCATAAATGAGAAAAGTGGTGCCCTGTCTCCAATGCGCCAGGTGTACTTCTGAAATGACGCCTCGAGAAGACCAACTGTCAGAAAACTTCTCGCTGATCCGACATGCCTTGATGTAGCTAACTACCCTCTGACAACCTTTATTAAATGCTTTGAAAGTGACCAGTCGGCCTTGGGGACCGGGATGTAGATCACCGAAAGAATACAAAAATGTAGGATCCAGGACTCCAGGATCTGGGAACTTACGTTCCAAAAGAATAATGAATACAAAAACACTTAGGTTTTCTCTGGCCCCCAGAGAATCTTTATTGTTGCTTATAGTCATTGAAGGTCTAGAGGAGATGGGAGATTCCATCTTCATCAACTTCTTGAAGGCTAGCCCGCTGGTACTTAGCTACCTCAATCTGTTCTCCCAGGTCTGGAACATTCCCCTTAAATTCATCGACCATCTTTGCCACATCATGGCCACTGAGTACCATGCGAGTTATTCTCATCATTTGGGCTCCATCTATTCCCTCCGAGGATTGATACCTTGACTCCATTAGCTCATGAAACTTCCCCAAAACATACTCCCTTGGCGTGCATGTGTCAGTGCTAAATGGATCAGCTCCGGAGACCTTCGTAACAAAAGACTTGTACAAATTGAAAGAATATTGTACTGCATTAACTTTATCCCATAAAGTCCCCACCAATTGATTGATTATCCCCAATGTGAGGTCAAGTCTGGAGTGCTGGGTTCTCACAAAATTGAAGGACTCTTCCCCCAAAATTCTAGACTCAGAAACCATCTCTTCTCTGAGGCTGAGGAGCTCTTCTAATTCAACTTTCAATGCCTCATAATTTTCGATGTCACCCTCCCATATGTTGATAATAGTTTCAACCTGATGCAAAATATGGCGAGCCGCATATAAATCTGGGAGGGTGGACACTAGGAAATGCCGGACATTTCCCAACTGTAGGGCGACCCACTCATCGACTGCTTGGGCCTTCTTTTTCATTGCCTGTAGTGAGTCTATGTTGCTCTGCGGTAGTGGTGCATCAGATGTAGAGGCCTCCAGAGGTATAACATTGATAGGCTGGGCCAGCTCAGTTAGCAACCCCATAAGGTTTGCATTTTTCTCCTTTTCTGCCTTGAGCTTTTGAGCCTCCTTTTCATAGCGAGCCTCTACTGCCTTGGCCGCTTCTTTTAACAAGTCTACCTCACCCTGTTTTCCCCTCTTCCCTAGTGACACCTATGTGATATTATAATCTCTGGCCTCGGCCATTGCTTTGTCTATGTATGGGGGAGGTGTTGCTATCACTGCAAATGTTTCTCCACCCGGCCTGGTTCAAAGAGTGTGAACCGTCCAGGATTTCTTGGCCTTTGGCGGGTTTTGGGCCTGAGCCATCATCTCGGCCAGAGAAAGATGGGCTTTGGAGGTTGGTGGGGCCTTCCTTTTTCTAGTTTTTATTAACCATTGTGGCGGTAGGGGTGCCTTATTAGCCAAAGCTTATTCTTTTTGCCTCTCCCCGATATCCTGTTGCACCTCCTCAGTAGTGTGGGGCTTTCCTGACTCTTTTCCTATATCCTTTGATTCATTAGAAACATTTCCCCCAGTGACATCTATTTCTTTTGCCCCACCATCTGTATCTTCGGCCATGTTTGGGTCTTCATTAGCCACCCCAGGGGTTTCTTCTCCTTCTTGCTGCTGTTCTTCCTTAGCCTCTATTGCTGGGGTGTCCTTTTCTACTGGTACATCCTTCGGTAGTGGGAGAGGTAATGGGCCAAGGTTTAACATTTGGGCTGTAGTGATTACCTCCCCAAAGGTTACCTTTGAGAGTGGCATTTGGATCACAATAGTTGGGGTCACGGTTGTTCCTGAAGGTCCAATTTCCCCAGCTGATGCCATTTGTTCACTTTGTTCCTGTTGGTCCACTCCCATATCCTGTATCACCGAGACTTTGGAGGCAATCTCTTATTCTGTCTCTTTCTCTTGTTCTACCTGCTCCTCCTACTCCTGTACAGGTTCCTGCTCTGGAGCTTCTTCTTGCTCTAGAATTTTAGCCTCTGACTGCTCAATGTCCCCCTGTAAATTCCCGAAATTGTCAGTTGTAAAAACATCATCAAATTCATCCTGCGGGAGAGGATTGGTCAGGACATGAGCAGGGTCTGGTTCCCTCTCCGGCTCTGGGGAGTCAGAAGAAAGGATTTCAACTTGTGAGATCTGAGGCATCCCTAGCTCTTGCTTAGCCTTGGGCTTTGGGTTAAGTCTTTTCTTTCTCCTAGTGACTAAGGGTGGCCCCGCATCCCTTAGTACTTCTTGTTCTTCTGGATCCACCCTTGTTTCCCTGACCATTAGGGCCACTAGTGAAGGGGAGGAGGGAGGACAAACTGGTCCGGTCATGAGTACCAGAGTAGCCAGTCATGTGATTAAATTCTCCCTCATATGCTAGGAGGCCGCTATTGATTGCTTCAGCTATTCTTTTATTTAGGTCTCCTACACAGCTGGGGTCTCCATTATTCCTTTTCCCTATCTCCTCCTTGTGAAGAAGTCCCAGCTCCCGGTGTTAACTTTGGCATCGGCTGGGCAGCCCAGTGAACACTCCCAGGGCACACCTTCTTAAAGTAGGCATGGCTGCATTTGACCATGTTGCGGGTGAACTCTTCAATGGTGGGCCCTTCCTGGGCGTTCTAGTCCATTGGTGGAAGGGCCAACTTATCAATCATCTTTGCTTTGTACTGGGGATCTATTGTGGATTCAGAGTCTGAGAAGTCATCTGGAAATCTTCAGAGCTTTAAACTTTCCATCATTCCCATGGTCATCTGGACATAATGCCGGCTCCAGACTTCCATGTCATCCTGACAATCTTCCTAGAAGTCTTCCATGTGGTATTGGTGGGGCTCTAATGCCCGGGGAAGTGCCGACACAATTTTACCTTGCAAATCAAAATTCTTCCGCGCCAAGTAGAATTCTACTAAGCTGTAGCTTTTGATCTCGTTGTCTTATTCCTTGGCCGCGACCATACTGCATGAGTAATTCCCACAAGTAATTGGGAATGGGATGTTTGTCACCTTCTTCAAGGCATAGAAGGCATGTAGCTCCATTATTTGTCTGTAATATTCTAAAAGAATTATCTTGTTTCCACAATGTTTGGGTAACAAGTAAGGTTTCTCAGAGAAGCTGGTTACCCTTATGTATGTATGTTGCTGGAACTGTATATAATAATGGCCGTAACTTCTGACCAGATTCATCGCCTTTGTGGAGAGGTAGTATCCTGCATCCTGGGTAGGTGTGAGAAAGTCATAATAGATAAAGGCATCATTCACATGATAGAAACTGGGGAAAATGGCCTCCCATTGGATTTGTGGGAAAAAGTCCCAGGGAGCCTTCTAATCTGGGCCAATCCTGAGTACACCCGATGTAAGTAATCCATTGGTTGTGGGTCGTTGTTGCGGTAGGGCCTAGAGAACATAAGAAGTCATATAGAACTTCATCTTTTGAACCACATGTAGGAACTAAGAATCTACATAGTTGGAGATGATGGCGGCCCAATCAAAATATTCTCCCTTGGTGGAGATGCCAAGCAGAAAATAGTATATCCATGCTAAGAATTCTTGGGCATGGGATTGCCCAAAGACCCAGGATAGTGCTATTATCCCCATCTAGATACTTTCCTTAAATTTAGATTAGGGGAATTCTAGCTTCATTCTCTTTGGATCCCTCTTCGGGGTCTTGAGCCAGTGGTTATTCATGTATATTCAGGATACTTAATCCAAATATTTGAACTGCGCTAAGTCATCTATTCTGGTAATCACAGTTGGTTTGTTGAATTGAGGGATCCCCAAGCCCATTTAGAAGGTAGTAGCATCGAGAGACACCATAGGGGTAGGATACTCGGTGGGTTCCGGGGCTGCAAGGTTGATGGCCCAGACAAAAGAGTTGTAATGTGCTGCAAGTGTGAGGATTAACTCTAGAGATTGCACTAAGCATGGAAAATAGGCGGCCTTGAGGATCCCAGAATCCTCGATGCTGATCACCAGTGGATCCCCAGACTGCCGCTGAATGTACATTATTTTCACCAAGGCACGCATCTCAACCCACATCCCGACGCTAGTGTTGGTGATCAATTGAACTTTGTAATCAATCTTTAATCCCATGATGACATTTTCCTTGGTGTATTTCATATCGAGGGGCAATTTTTCTAATTCCCTCTCCATTTTAGATTTTACAGCTGCCCTGGTGACCGCCGCAGAAGGAAGTTCTAGATTCCCGGGTGGTGAAGATGCAGAAGCCTCAGACATGATGGAAGTATATTATTCTGGAAACCTGCAAGGCAAGGTGACCATCAGAATGTATAGATAAATAATACTTCAGGATTCGGAGAGCTTACCACCGTGGTGCTTATTCTCCCTGAGAAGTTAGTTTAATTCAAAAATCCTAGAAAGTATATATATTTTGCAAACTTGAGATTTAACCAATATCCAGGCCCAGGGGTCTCACCATACTTAGCAAAAGAAAAACATGGGTTGGGTGAGGATAAGAGACCCAGGGTTCAGAAAACTAACCGTTGGAAGGTGTGTGAAAAGTGAACTGTCAAGCCCACGTGGGCGTCACGTGGCTATGAAATAAATGGAAGTTATGGCACCGGCAACGGAGCCAACTGTCTGAACATGAAAAAAGTGGAGGCCACTTGGACAGTTTTGAATGCATATATGGGATGTAAATGGGACAGTCATTAAGGCTAGTTTATGAGGAGAGAGAAAATCACCTGGTTGAAACCAGCCGAGAGCCGAGTTTCAATCTGGTGGTATCCTGCATGGAATGAGCTCGCAAATTTTGTGAATGAGAACAGAGGAAGCACAATGAGCTTGTTACAAAATTAGGTGGATATACATGAAATATACATCATATATAACATATATATATTGGGGCCAAAAGGTATATACATGCAAAATGGAAGGATATACATTAAAATACACTAAATACACAGCAGAGCCAAAATGAAACGACTACCCTAAACAATAATGCACAAAAAGTGTATAAAACTATAATATTTACAGAATATACTACATCTACATAGAGGGCGGACAACCCTTTGGCAGAGCTGACCCACCAACGGGCGGCAAAAGCAGATGACCAAGACAAAAACAAACAAGGAAACAAGATGAAAAACACAAACAAATGAAAACAAAGCAAAAGCAAAAGCGGAAGAAGAACCTGGAACACCCACCTGAAAATTGGAGAAAGGAAGGCAAGGTGCCGAATGCTCTACAACAACCTCTACCCTCAAAAGATCACTCTTCAACACTAGAAACCACCTGTAATTATTCAGAATGGTTCAGAATAGCTCGCACTAGACTTTGCTCGAATCGGTGTGATATCACTCTAAAATCACTGTGATTGCTTAAGTGTTTTAATCATGGTAATTGTGAAAATGACAAGTGATTTCTATTTATAGCCAAGATAAAAGCAAGTTACCTTTCCTTCTGCAAACTCCAGAATCAAGCCGACCTCCAGACTTCGGGCCCGTGGATTCCGTGCGACCATATCTTCTTACGAAAGAAGACATCATGGCGAAGAATCCTAGAGTCTAGAATCTGACTCCTGAACAAAGAACGACCAACTCTAGGACCAAGTCCCAGAGACACGAGGGAAAAAAACAAAAGAAAAACCAACACCACGGGAAAGAAAACCCGGGGAAGGAAAACAAAGAAACAAGGGAAAGACAAGGAAAGAGCCAAAAATAGAAAATAAAAAGGGGGACCCAACATTTTGCACACAAAATGTAGGGATGGGGATGCAGGGCATAACAAATGGTGACTATTTGGGATGAATGCCTTACGACATTTGATAACTAGAAAATTTTTGGTTAGTAAAAACTGGAACAAATCGTTACTCGAAGTATCTTACTTGTAAAGAGTAACCTGTCTGAGAAAATCCGGCCATACACGATTTAGTCCATGATCTTTTCATTAGTGGTGAAGTGTGTGCTTTGGAAGGGAATCAAGTCGATGACCTCTAGGAGAAGTAGAGAAGAGGCCCTAAGTATATCAAACCCTGAAGTCATCAGATTTGCTCGTTTCCCCCGGAGACCGGAGTTTTATCCCATTTTTTTTCTTGTTATTTTGTATGTTTCTGGGTGCGAGGGCAGTACTTCTTTCACCATCAGGCTAAAGCTTAGCTAAATTCAATGGCAGTACTTCTTTAACCCTTCAACCCACCTTAATGCGTTGGATGGGGGAGAAAAAATCTGGACCCTAAAAGAATCTTTTAAAAGTTCAGACTTGGCTCAACCAACTAGTGCAACCAATCTACCCTCGATGTGTCTGATTACTTGTCCCTTATTTTTATTTCACTGATTACCAGACTTTCAGAGATAAACCCGATGAAGATTACTCATAATGTACTACCAAACTCATAAAATAACTCTGGAGACTAGACCGATTCCATCATGCTAACAATAGATTCTTAAGTTCACTAATGTTGAAGGTAACACCCCAGAGACCAGATGTTATGTGAAGCATCCGAATCCTCACAAGAGGGAGAGAAAAATGCCAGAACTCAAAAAGGAAGACAAGAAAATGAAAGATAGCAAAAGAAAAAGGGTGGCGGTCTTGAAGGATGGCCAACAAGACTATTTACAAGGCAAGGTACCTCCAAAACGAGGCACCGGGAAAGAAATATTTACAAGCCAAGAACTTTACATAAAATACAACTTTGGGCAAACCAACCTCATTCGAAATAATGTTTGAGAAAATATCCATTGATAGGAAATGGGATAGGTTCTCCAGTCATGGTGTTAAGGTGGTAGGTATTTGCCCCGTAGATCTCTGAGATTAGGTTTGGTCCGAGCCAGAGTAGTTGGAACTTGGTGTGCTTTCCTTTCTTTTCCTGGGCCTTGGCCCACAGTAGGACCAAGTCCAAAATTCAAAAGGCCTTGTATTGGGCTCTTCGGTAAAACCATCATTTTACCATTGCTTGATGACACACAAAATGTTCAAGGGCTGTGTCTCACTGTTCCTCCATCAGCACCAGATTTAGGAGCCAAACTTCCATGATATTATCCTGGTTGTTGAATTCCTGCATAAACTACAAAACTAGGATCTGTAAGTTGATTGGGAACACTGGGTTCTGGCCATAAACTAGATGGAATGGGGAATTTCCCATGGTGACCTTAATTTGAATGCGATCTACCTAGAGGGCGAATCTCAACTTTTGGTGCCAATCTTAAGGATTCTGTTCTAGCAGGTGCTTGATCACTTCAAGTAGATTTTTGTTCATCGATTCAGCAACACCGTTCCCCTGGGGGTAATAGTTGCTGGAAAACTTTAGAGTGATCTTTTGATTATAGGTCCATTCAAGTAATTGCACCAAAGAAAATTTTGGACCATTGTCACACACTATGGCGAAGGGCATTCTGAATCTCATGATTATGTTTTCTTCTAGGAATTTAATAACTACGTCTACCGTGTTATTTTTGCAAGGTATAGCTTCGGACCACTGGGTGTAGTAATCGGTTGCAGTAAGGATGTACCGGTGGTTGGCAGATGAGTTGGGGTTGATTTCCCTGATGAAGTCAAATGCCCATTGGGCAAAGGGCCTAGCCTCAAAGAATGGTTGTAAAGGCATAGCCGGGTTATGCTCATGGTGTACTGCGGTCTGACAAGTGTGGCATCTTCGAACGTGAGTGTAAACATATTTAAATATACAAGGAAAATAGTATCTAGCCCAAAGGATTTGATGAGTGGTGGCATCAGCTGAGCCATGCCCGGTTCCAAATTGCCCATGGAATTCTTCGATCATTTTCGCAGCTTGATCCCTGTTAATGCACCGAAGGTACACTCCCTTGTAGTTCCTGTGGTAAAGTGCAGAGTTTTTGATCATGAAGTGAGCGCTTTTCATCCACAGAGTGTGATGTTTATTGGGAGGTAACCCCTTTGGGCATTTTTTGTTTAACAGTAAGTACACCAAATCTGTGTACCACGGGTTTCGGGTGATAAACTCCACCATGTAAGTTTGACATTCTATGCGGGGAGTTTCTTCTGCCATTGCTCGACTTAGTCCCTGGCCTCAGACTATCTTCATGGGATGCATTTCCAAGTCATATTCCTAGAGGATGGCCATCCATTTCCCTCATCTTTCACCCAATTCACTCTGTATCAGCAGAGATTTCACAGCCTGGTCCGGGATGATAGCATATACCTTGGTCCGGAGAATGTAATGCTAGAATTTCTTCATGGCACGAACAAGAAAAAATGCCTACTTTTCCAATGATGAGTATTGGACTTTGGCATTCTTGAAGGGGGAGCTCATGAAAGCTATGGGTTATTCTTCCCCTTTGACCTTTTGAGTCAATATTGCCGCGACAGAATGCGGCAAAGCAAAGGAGTATATGTAGAACGAGAGGGAGTAGTCCAGACTAGCCAGGACAGGTGCCTCCATTATTTTCTATTTGATCTGGGTGAATTCCTTCTTTGCTTTAGGACTCCACTCAATCTTGGTATCCTTTTTCATCATCTCGTTGAGTGGTTTGACTATCTCGGTGAATCCAGTGATGAATCGCCAGACAAAGTTTATCTTTCCAAGAAGGATCGCATCTCTTTCTTACTGCCAGGCATTTGAAGGTTTAACAGTGCTTCAACTCTCTCAGGGTCAATGGATATACCATTCTCAGAGATGATATGCCTGAGAAACTTCCCTTCGATGACCTCGAATATGCACTTCTTAGGGTTGAGGGATATTCCATACCGGCGACATCTCTCACAGATTTGGGCGAGGTGGGCAGAATGGTCACACCTGTCCCAGGAAAAGATGGTCAAATCATCCATGTAGATGATTATACACCGATTGACAAGGCCCTTGAATGCGATGTCCATAGCCTTTTGAAATGTGGCCCCTACATTAATTAAGCCAAAGGGCATCCTCTGATATGCAAATGTTCCCCAATTGGTGGTGAACGCCTTTTTCTCTCTATCTTTGTACTTAACCATGACTTGGTTATATTTGGAGTACCCATCCAGGAAAGACATCATTTGAGATCCATTCACTATTTGCAACACCTCATCCAACGAGGGGAGAGGGTGATTATCCTTCTTGGAGGCTCTATTCAAGTTTTGGAAATCCATGCAAAGGCAAATTTCACCGCTCTTCTTTCTCATAGGGACCAAATTGGTAACCCACGTAGTGTGCCAGATTGGAAAGATTATCTAGGCTGATAGCAATTTCTCCACCTCTTGATGAATCAGAGGCTCGATTAGTGGGTTGACTGGTCGTTGCTTTTGCCAAAAAGGCTTAGCATCAGGTTTCAGGGGATGGTATGAGTCATAATGGATGTGTCGTATATTTTTAGGTCCTCATATCCCCATGCAATTATGTCTATGTATTCTTAGATAACCGTGAGAATCTTCTCCTTCTCCTCAGGGGAGTAGGAGGTGCCAATGTGTATCATCTTTTCTTCACCGGGATGACCGATGTTTACTTTCTTGAATTTTCTACCCTTAGAGGAGGATGACGTCTTTTCCTAGCCCCGAGGGTCCGAGTCAAAGATACGTTCAAGCGTGACCATCCCCTTAGGAATGGTGTTGGTAGGTAGGTCCATGATCCTTTCATCTTTGTCACCCTGTCCAGTATCATCATGGTCTTGTTCCTCCACTATCTAGTCCTCGAAGACACCAACATTGGCCATGAAGGCCAAGATATGCTGATCGTCCTCAAAAACCTAAAAGTGGGTGACATTATCTGGAATGGATGGGGTGGGGATCATCTCATCAGAGAATCTCCAAAGTCATGAGATGGCCATGGGCTGAAGTGTGCTGGAAGAGATGGCAAGGGCATCCGAGACATAATTCTGTCGCTAGGAAATAAGATCAATGCTGAAGGCATCAAAATCTTCAATAAGGCTCCATGCCTGATTGCGGTATGTAGCCAGCCTTTTGTCATGACAGGTATAATGACTCCGAACTTGTTTGACAATCAACTCTGAATCACCTAGAGCCCAGAGGCAGGTGATCCCTTTCCTTAATGCAAATAGTAGTCCTAGGACCAAAGCCTCATACTCTGTAACATTGTTTGTGTAGTTGAATTTCAGCCTATAGGATGCAAGGAAGGATTTTCCTCACGGGTTGATTAATTCTACTCCAACCCCACAACCTTGTTTGGACCAGGACCCGTCGAACTTAAGGGTCCACAGATGATTACTTGTAGTTCAGGGCTGGGGAGATGGAGTAGTCTTGGGATTGGTTTTGGGAGACTTGGGAGGAGCTTCCTCCTGCTCTTTTGGTGCATGGGTGAGGTTTACCTCCGAAGGGGTTTAGGATTGAGATCCCCAGGGAAATGGCACCGAAGAAGTGCTTCCAGTAGAGATATTGGATTCCGGGGAATCAACCGTATGCTCTTCATTCTAGAAGGCGTTGATGTGCCAGGTAGCGATGGAAAGGCAAGGCTCACACTCTAACTTTGAGTGTTTATGATAGTGTACTCAGCACCAAGTATCAGATAAGAGTGTAGCAGGGGTCGCTGCGACACCCTGAGAGTTAACCTCAACCCTCAACTTTTCATCTAGGTCTTGGGTTCTCTGTAGAACTATGGGATCCTCCCTAGGGGTGAAATCGAATGTTAAGATTTCAAAGGGTCGGTACACCCAGAGGGAAGTCTCAGAGAAGAAGACCTTGTTAACCCTCCCAACTTTGGTAAGGGCCTGCTTCATATGTGGTACACTTTCAACCTAGATCTTGTTTGATTCTCCTTCCCAGGGGAGCCATAAGTGGGAGAAGTTGGTCGAAAAGTATTTGTTCAAGGACTCAGACCAATTCCAACTTAATAAAATCCCATAAGTCTCTGGGATGTCCACCACTTGGATATTGATTATGCTAGCTATTATGGGGTCCTGTATAATTTGTATCCGAACATACTTCAATTCCCCTATCATTTTCACGGCTATTTTATCTAGTTGAATCACTGCGCCATTAGATGGGGTGGGACAAAATCTGAGCTTCTGGCATATAGATAAGGGCATGATGTTGCTCAAAACTCCAGAGTCTTCTAGGTAGTTGTGTATGTTTTTTCCTTGGATATTTAGGCCTAGTAGGAAGGGAGGATCTTCATTATTTCCTTGGAAGACAGCCGCATTGGCATCCTCAAAAGAGACAGTCTTCGGTGGGCGATTGACAACTTTCGGGTTTTCCAAGAACTTCAGAAGAGACTTCTTCTACTCGAGGCAGTTTAGAAAAACCTCTATTAAGGTCATGGAGGTGGTGGTTTTTTCTAACGCCCTTGTGATGTCAAATCTTCCTCCTGGGAATTGGTGGCTTCCCTTGGTCGGGTCTTTCACTTGGTTAGAGCTAGAACCTTTTAGAGGGACTGGTTGGTCAGTTGTATTATCCCAGGGAGGAGTATCCTTGGCAGGAGGTGTTGGTATATAAACTGGTCCTTTACCAGCTTGGCTTTGAGTACTGTAAGGAGCCCGCAGGTTGGTGAAGGCATTGGCCTTAAAGGCCAGAATTGATTCATCAAAGAATCCCTGCAATTCAGATTCTTCTTCATCTTCTTTGGAGGATCCTAAGAAGATGGTCTCACAGGTGAATGCACCGTGAGTTGGATCTTGCACCAAAGGTTTTGGGGGAGTAGCATCATGCAATAGTTGCATGTCTAGCTGGGAAATCATGATGACTTTCTCCAGCGTGGCACAATTTACCTCGTTGTGGGATCGTATGTCGTGCAATCTACACCAATTGGTCATGGGCTAGAAGTCTGTGACTGGTGTGAAATGTGAATGTCCAGTACCACTTTGATTGGCATTTTGGTTTGGAGGTGGGCCTCCACTGTTTATGTTATTGTTCCATTGCTGTTGGTTGGGCTGAGGCCTGTTATTGAAGTTTCTTCCCCTGGCATTGTTGTTTCATTGGCCGGAGAAAATATTCCCTCTTTGGGAATTAGAATTCTGGAGTGCGTAAGACCCCGCCTTCAACTGACCCATGTCCATGGTTAGGGTGGACAACATTCGCTGGAGGGATTCAACCTTGGTGGTCAACTAAGTGTTTGCATCATAGTGTGATGATTATTATGATTGGTTCCCTGGGAAGGCAACAGTATTCACCGGAGTCGAGGGCGGAAATCCTCTAGCCATAGATGACTGAAAGAAGGGTACTCCAGGTGGTTCTGTCTGAGGTTGTTGTGCCTGCTACGGCTGATTCCAAGGGAATACTTCCAGACCTAGTAATGCCTGAGTCTGTGATGGATAGACGTACCATGCCTGCTGGTCTATTGGCGGTGGCGGGGGATTCATTTCCATCACGGGGGCACCCATTGCCAAATTGGGGTTATATCCCCCGGTGTATGCAGTTCTTCAAGGGATCATGTTGAAGGGCATACTCTGCCCAATCCCACCCGGGGACTTGTTGAGTCCATGGGATAGTTCTAAGGCTAGGTTGTAAACTTTCACCAAAGTATCCCGGTCGCTGGCGGTGGTTGTTCTCCAGAGGAGAGTGGCAACAAAGGGGTCCATCGTGTTGAGATAGGTTTGTATGGTTACTTCTGGGGATGGAATGAAAGGGCCTGTGCACCACTTCAAGGTGTGTTAGAATCGATGATTGAATGCTGCAAGGGGTTCATTAGGTTTCTTTCTAATGGAGATGAATTGACTATGGGACCAAGCTAGGTCCACATGTACGTGAAAGGTAGCCAAGAAGGTGTCCTCCATGTCTTGCCAACTGTTGATGGAGTTGGTAGGAAGGTTGAGGTACCAGTTCAGTTCTCCTTGCCCCAGGGACAGGGGAAACATCTGGGTCACAACATCTTCATGTTGGATTCGGTGTTGGTTCATGGAATCTTTGTATGCCTATAAGTTTTCTTCTGTGGTTCGTGAGCCTAAGTTCTTAAATCATAGGAAAATCTTCTCCGAGTGTGAGGGTAAGTCATTGGCTATGCCTGAAAAAGTTTCCATGGGGGACCCAGTGTTACCGAAGTATGCAGCCATTTGGGGAATTGGATTTTGAGTAGCTTGAATGCTGGTTCTCATGATTGTCTAAGAAGTTTGGATATTATAAGGTATACTAGACCCCTAGACAATAGTGGCTGGTGTGATTTTCGAGGTCCATTTTTTTCAAGTAGGAGGCTCAAGTTCGACAAACCTTCTGAGGTTTGGGGCTGACCTAAGGATTCTCTCAAATTTTGCTAGGGAGAAAGACTCAATCCCGCTGAAGGCTTGACTCCTAAAACTATGGCTTGGGGAACACTCAGGAGGTGTAAAATTAGAATCTCGAGAGGGGGACAAGTTCATGCCCTCCTTCTAGCGCCAGTTTCTATTGATGGGACTTTGGTGACCGGGTCAGCCAGTAGATGTAAGTTGTCACCAGGTATCGGGGTACCAACCAACTTCACCTGCAAAGGTTATCCAGGGAAATGAGATTCCCTGGGCCTCTAAGCACCTGAGGGTCGGGTCTCAACGGCGCAGGGCTCAGTTGAGAGATGTTACTATTTTTGAGGGGGATAGCTAGTTTCTTAAACTCATTTTCTCTAGGGATTAAAATAGGTGAGGTTTCTCCAAGCATGTTTACACTTAGAAAATAAATTGAAAAAGATCCTATAGGGTTAGAAGTACTTCATCTACCTATAGTTATGCTTAACATTCAAAACATCAACAATAATCTAACACACTATACTAAATACCAAAGAAACATACAACCATCAGTTCATATTTCATTAGTAGCAAGGGAAAGGAGGTTGTTAATCTACTTTAAGTGTTAGAGCAAGGACATGAAGAACACAAAGCATAAAATACCGTCAATCCAGAAGGTAGAATGCTAACAACATCATTGCAAGAACTCTCCCTTATTCATTAACATTTCTTCCAGCAAGCACTGGTGCGTGGTACAATGGTGGCTCCTAGGGAGAATCTAACTACTGAAAGCTTAAAGACCAAGGAGCATTGAGCTCTGCAACTGAGAAATGAAAATACTGCTTTTCTATTACTATGGACTGCAAAATCATCAATTTTGCCGACCCTTGGAATAGGGCCAAACTTATTATTTATACACTTTTTCCTTCTAACCCTAACCCTAACCCTATTTTATATTTTTCTGTAAAATATATTATCCGATGGCCGGTACTACCTGCACCACTCTATAAAAGACCTTGAGATGGAGAAGGTCTAACATGTCAGAAGAATAAGAAAAGAAGATGGAGTTGAAGAATCAGCCTCGAGAAGAGAGCTGGGAAGGAGAAGAAAGAAATATGATCCCCCAGGGATCGAGGCTACATGCCTCATGAATGAGAAAAGTGGCACCCTGTCTCCAATGCGCTAGGTGTACTTCTGAAATGGTGCCTCGGGAAGACCAACTATTAGAAAAATTCTCACTGATCTGATGTGCCTTGATGTAGCTAACTACCCTCTGACAACCTTTATTAACTGCTTTGAAAGTGACCAGTCAGCCTTGGGGACCGAGACGTAGATCACCGAAAGAATACAAAAATGTAGGATCTGGGACTCCGAGATCCAGGAACTTACATTCCAGAAGAATATTGAATACAAAAACACTTAGGTTTTCTCCGGCCCCCAGAGAATCTTTATTGTTTCTTATTGTCATTGAAGGTCTAGAGGAGATGGAAGATTCCATCTTCATCAACTTCTTTAAGGCCAACCCGCTGGTACTTAGCCACCTCAATATGTTCCCCTAGGTCTGGAACATTCCCCTTAAATTCATCAACCATCTCTACTGCATCATGGCCACTGAGTACCATGCGAGTTATTCTCATCATTTGGGCTCCATCTATTCCCTCCAGGGATTGATACCTTGACTCCAATAGCTCATCAAACTTCCCCAAAACATACTCCTCTGGCGTGCATGTGTTAGTGCTAAATGGATCAGCTCCAGAGACCTTCGTAACAAAAGACTTGTACAAATTGAAAGAATATTGTACTGCATTAACTTTATCCCACAGAGTCCCCACTATTTTTTTGATTATCCCCAATGTGAGGTCAAGTCTGGAGTGTTGGGTTTTCACAAAATTAAAGGACTCTTCCCCAAAAATTCTGGACTCAAAAACCATCTCTTCTCCGAGGCTGAGGAGCTCTTCTAATTCAACTTTCCATGCCTGATAATTTTCAATGTCACCCTCACATATGTTGATAATAGTTTCAGCTTGATGTAAAACATGGTGAGCCACATATAAATCTGGGAGGGTGGACACCAGGAAATGCTAGATCTTTCCCAACTGTAGGGCAACCCACTCATTGACCACTTGTGCCTTCTTTTTTGTCACCCGTAGCGAGTCTATGTCGCTCTATGGTAGAGGTGCATCAGATGTAGAGGCCTCCAGAGGTATAACATTGATAGGCCGGGCCAACTCAGTTAGCAACCCCATAAGGTTTGCATTTTTCTCCTTTTCTGCCTTGAGCTTTTGAGCCTCCTTTTTATAGCGAGCCTCTACTACCTTGGCCGCTTCTTTTAATAGGTCTACCTCACCCTGTTTTCCCCTCTTTCCCAGTGACACCTCATTGATATTATAATCTCCAGCCTCGGCTGTTTCTTTGTCTATGTCTTGGGGAGGTGTTGCTATCACTGCAACTATTTCTCCACCCAGCCTGGTTCGAAGAGTGTGAACCATCCGGGATTTCTTGGCCTTTGGTAGGTTCTGGGCCTGAGCCATCATCTTGGCCAGAGAAAGATGGGCTCTGGGGGTTGGTGGGGCCTTCCTTTTTCTTGTTTCTATTAACCATTGTGAAGGTAGGGGTGGCTTATTAGACAAAGCTGGTTCTTGTGGCCTCTCCCCAATATCCTGCTACACCTCCTTGGTAGTGTGGGTCTTTCCTGACTCTTTTCTTGTATCCTCTGATTCATTGGCAATGTTTCCCCTGGCGACATCTATTTCTTTTGCCCCACCATCTATATCTTTGGCCATGTTTGGGTCTTCATCAACCGCCATGGGGGTTTCTTCTTCTTCTTGCTGCTGTTCTTCCTTAGCCTCTGTTGTTGGGGTGTCCTTTTCTACCAGTACAACCTTCAGTAGTGGGGGAGGCAATGGGCCAAGGTTTAACATTTGGGCCGCAGTGATCACCTCCCCAAAGGTTACCTTTAGGAGTGGCATTTGGAGCACAACAGTTGGGGTCACAGTTGTTCTCGAAGGTCTGGTTTCCCTAGCCGATGCCATTTGCTCACTTTATTCCTATTGGTCCACTCCCGCATCCTGTATCTCTGAGACTTCAGAGGTAATCTCTTGTTCTATCTCTTTCTCTTCTTCTACCTGCTCCTCCTGCTCCTGTGTAGGTTCCTGTTCTAGAGCTTCTTCTTGCTCTAAAATTTTGGCCTCCAGCTGCTCAATGTCCCCCTGTAAATTCCCAAAGTCGTCGATTGTAAAAACATTATCAAATTCATCCTACGGGGGAGGACAGGTCAGGACATGAGTAGGATCTGGTTCCCTCTCCGGGTTCGGGGAGTTGGAAGAAAGGATTTCAACTTGTGGGATCTGAGGCATCCCTAGCTCTGGCTCGGCCTTGGGCTTTGGGTTAAGTCTTTTCTTTCTTCTAGTGACTAAGGGTGGCCCCACATCCCTTAGTATTTCTTGTTCTTCTATATCCACCCCTATTGCCCTAACCATTAGGGCCGCTAGTGAAGGGGAGGAGGGAGGAAAAACTGGTCTGGTCATGACTACCAGAGTAGCCAGCCATGTGATTAAATTCTCCCTCATTTGCTGGGAGGCCGCTATTGATTGCTTTAGATATTCTTTTATTGGGGTCTCCTACATAGTTGGGGTCTCCATTATTCCTTTTCCCCTATCCCCTCCTTGTGGAGAAGTCCCAGCTCCCGGGGTTAACTTTGGCACCAACTGGGTAGCTCTGCGGACACTCCCGACGCACACCTTCTTAAAGTAGGTGTGGCTGCATTCAATCACATTGCGGGTGAACTCTTCAATGGTGGGCCCTTCCTGGCCATTCTAGTCCATTGGTGGGAGGGCCAACTTATCAATCCCCTTTTCTTTGTACTGGGGATCTATTGTGGATCCGGAGTCTGAGAAGTCATCTGGAAATCTTCAGAGCTTTAACCTTTCCATCATTCCCATGGTCATCCAGACGTATTACCGGCTCCGAACTTTCATGTCATCCTGAAAATCTTCCCAGAAGTCTTCCATGTGGTATTGGTGGGGTTCTGATGCCCGGGGAAGTGCCGACGCAATTTTACCGTGCGGATGAAAATTCTTCCGAGCCAAGTAGAATTCTGCTAAGTTGTAGATTTTGAGCTTGTTGTCTTCTTCCTTGGCTGCGGCTAGACTGCATGAGTAATTCCCACAAGTAATTGGGAATGGGATGTTTGTCACCTTCTTCAAAGTGTAGAAGGATGTAGCTCCATTATTTTTCTGCAATATTCTAATAGAATTATCTTGTTCCCACAATGTTTGGGTAACAAGTAAGGTTTCCTAGAGACGCTGGTTACCCTTATGTATGTATGTTGCTGGAACTGTATATAATAATGGCCATAACTTTTAACCAGATTCATCACCTCTTTGGAGAGGCGGTATCCTGCATCCCGGGTAGGTGTGAGCAGGTTGTAATAGATAAAGGCATCATTCACACGACAGAAACTAGGGAAACTGGCCTCCCGTTGGATTTGTGGGAAAAAGTCCCAGGGAGCCTTCTGACCTGGGCCAATCCTGAGTACGCCCAATTTAGGTAATCCATTGGTGGTAGGCCGTTGTTGCACTAGGGCCCAGAGAACATAAGAAGTCATATAGAACTTCCACTTTTAAACCACCTGTAGGAACTAAGAATCTACATGGTTGGAGATGATGGCAGCCCAATCAAAATATTCTCCCTTGGTGGAGATGCCAATCAGAAAATAGTACATCCATGCTGAGAATTCTCGGGCATGGGGTTGCCTAAAGACCTAGGATAGTGCTATTATCCCCATCTAGATACTTTCCTTAAATTTGGACCGGGGGAGTTCTAGCTTCATTCTCTTTGGATCCCTCTTCGGGGTCTTGAGCCAGTGGTTATTCATGTATATTTGGGCTACTTCTTCCAACTGTTTGAACTATGCTAAGACATCTGCTCTGGTAACCATAGTTGGTTTGTCGAATTGAGGGATCCCTAAGCCCATTTGGAAGGTAGCGGCGTCAAGAGACACCATAGGGGTAGGATACGCAGTGGGTTCTGGGGTTGCGAGCATGACGGCCCAGATAGAAGAGTTGTAATGTGCTGCAAGTGTGAGGATTAACTCTGGAGACTGCACTAAGAATAGAAAATAGGCGGTCTTGAGGATCCTAGAATCCCCAACACTAATTGCTAGTGGATCTCCGAACTGCTGCTGAATGTACATTATTTTCACCAAGACCTGCATCTCGAACCACATTCAGACACTGGTGTCGGTGATCAATTGAACTTTGGAATCAATCTTTGATCCCATGATGGCATTTTCCTTCATGTATTTCATACTAAGGGGCTATTTTTCCAAGGCCCTCTCCATTTTAGATTTTATAGCTGCCCTGGTGACCGCCGCGGAAGGAAGTTCTAGACTCCTGGGTGGTGAAGATGGCAAAGCCTCAGACATGATAGAAGTATATTGTTCTAGAAACCTGCAAGGTAAGGCGATCATCAGAATGTATAGATAAATAATACTCTGAGATCTGGAGATCTTACCACCGTGGCTCTTGTTCTCCCTAAGAAGTTAGTTTAATTCAAAAATCCCAGAAAGTATATATATTTTACAAACTTGAGATTTAACCAATATCCGCACCCGAGGGTCTCACCATACTTAGCAAAAGAAAAATGTGGGTTGCGTGAGGGTAAGAGACCCGGGGTCTAGAAAACTAACCGTTGGAAGGTGTGCAAAAAGTGAACTGTTAGGCCCACGTGGGCATCACGTGGCTATGCAATAAATGGAATTTATGGTGCTGGCAGTGGAGCCAACTATCTAAATGTGAAAAAAGCAGAGGCCACTTGGACAGTTTTGAATGCATACATGGGACGTAAATGGGATAGTCATTAAGGCTGGTTTATGAGGAGAGATAAAACCACCTGGTTGAAACTAGCTGAGAGATGAGTTTCAACCAGGTGGTATCCTGCATGGAACAAGCTCACAAATTTTGTGAATGAGAATAGAGGAAGCACGACAAGCTTGTTACAAAAATGGGTGGATATACACAAAATATACATCATATATAACATATATACATCAGGGCCAAAAGATATATACATGCAAAATGGAAGGATATACATTAAAATACTCTAAATACAGAATAGAGCCAAAACAGAATGACTACCCTAAATAACAATGCACAAAAAGTGTACAAAACTATAACATTTATAGAATATACTACATCTACACAAAGGGTGGACAACCTTCTGGCAGAGCCGACCCACCAACGGTTGGAAAAACCAGATGACCAAGACAAAAACAAACAAGGAAACAATACGGAAAATGCAAACAAATGAAAACAAAGCAAAAGCAGAAGTGGAAGAAGAACCAGGAACACCCACCTGAAAACTGGAGAAAGGAAGGAAGGCAAGGTGCCAAATGCTCTGCAACAACCTCTACCCTCAAAAGATCACCCTTCAACACCAGAAAACACCTACAATTGTTCAGAATGGTTTGGAATAGCTCGCACTAGACTCTGCTCAAATCCCTGTGATATCGCTCTGAAATTGCTATGATTGCTTAAGTATTTTAATCGTGGTAATCGTGAAAATGAGAGGTGATTTCTATTTATAGCCAGGGTAAAAGAAAGTTACCTGTCCTTCCACAAACTCTGGAATCAAGCTGACCTCTGGACTCTGGGCCTAGGGATTCTGTGCGACCATATCTTCTTATGAAAGAAGACATCGTGGCAAAGAATCCTGGAGTCCAGAATCCAACTTCTGGACAAAGAATGACCAACTCTGGGACCAGGTCCCAGAGACACGAGGGATAAAAACAAAAGAAAAACCAACACCACGGGAAAGAAAACCTGGGGAAGGAAAACAAAGAAACAAGGGAAAGACAAGGCAAGAGCCAAAAATAGAAAACAAAAAGGGGGACCCAACATTTTTCACACAAAATGTAGGGACGGGGATGCAGGGAATAACAAATGGTGACTATTTGGGATGAATGCCTTATCACATTTGAGAACTACAGAATCTCTGGTTATCAAAAACTGGAACAAATCATTACTCAAAGTATCTTACTTGTAAAGAGTAACCTGTCTGAGAAAATCTAGCCATACACGATTTAGTCCATGATCTTTTCATCAGTGGTGAAGTGTGTGCTTTGGAAGGGAATCAAGTCAATGACCTTTGAGAGAAGCAGAGTAGAGGCACTAAGTATATCAAACCTTGAAGTCATTAGATTTGCTCATTTCCCCTGGAGACTGGAGTTTTATCCCATTTCTTTTTCTTGTTATTTTGTATGTTTCTAGGTGGGAGGGCGGTACTTCTTTCACCATCAGGATAAAGTTTAGCTAAATTCAATGGTGGTACTTCTTTCACCCTTCCACCCACCTTAATACACCAAATGGGGGAGAAAAACTCTAGACCTAGAAAGAATCTTTTAAAAGTTCAGACTTGGGTCAACCAACTAGTGCAATCGATCTACCCTCGATGTCTCTGATTACTTGTCCCTTATTTTTATTTCACTGATTACCAGACTTCTAGAGATATACCCGATGAAGATTACTCATAATGTACTACCAAACTTGTAAAATAAATCTGGAGACTGGACCAATTCCATCATGCTAACAATATATTCTTAAGTTCACCAATGTTGAAGGTAACGCCCCAGAGACCAGATGTTATGTGAAGCATCCCAATCCTCACAAGAGGGATCGTAAAATGCTGGAACTCAAAAAGAAAGACAAGAAAACAAAAGAAAACAAAAGAAAAAGGTTTTCTATCCCAGAGGATGACCAACAAGACTATTTACAAGGCAAGGTACCTCCAAAATGAGGCACCGAGAAAGAAAAATATTTACAAGCCAGGAACTTTACATAAAATACAACTTTGGGAAAACCAACCTCATTCGAAATAATGTTTGAGAAACTATCCATTGACAGGCAATGGGATAGTTTCTCCAGTCATGGTGTTAAGGCGGTAGGTATTTTCCCTGTAGATCTCTGAGATTAGGTATGGTCTAAGCCAGAGCTGTTGGAACTTGGTGTGCTTTCCTTTCTTTTTTTGGGCCTTGTCCCATAGCAGGACCAAGTCCAAAATTCAAAAGGCGTTGTATTGGGCTCTTTGATCAAACCATCATTTTACCACTGCTTGATGATGCATAGAATGTTCAAGGGCTGCATCTCGCTGTTCCTCCATTTGCACCAGATTTAGGAGCTGAACTTCCACAATATTATCCTAGTTGTTGAATTCCTGCATAAACTGCAAAACTGGGATTTGTAAGTTGATTGGGAACACTGGGTTTTAGCCATAAACCAGATGGAATGGGGATGTTCCCAGAGTGGCCTTAATTCAAATGTGATCCACCCAGAGGGGGAATCTCAACTTTTGGTGCCAATCCCAAGGATTCTATTCTAGCAGGTGTTTGATCACTTCAAGTAGATTTTTATTCTTCGATTCAGCAACACCGTTCCCCTGGGGGTAGTAGTTGCTGGAAAAATTCAGAGTGATCTTTCGATTATAGGTCCATTCAAGTAATTTCACTGAAGAAAACACCAGAGCATTGTCACACAGTATGGTGAAGGGCATTCCAAATCTCGTGACTATGTTTTCTTCTAGGAATTTATTAACTACGTTTGCCGTGTTTTTTTGCAAGGTATAGCTTCAGACCACCGGGTGTAGCAATCGGTTGCAGTAAGGATGTACCAGTGGTTGGCAGATGAGTTGGGGTTGATTTCCCTAATGAAGTTGAATGCCCATTTGGTGAAGGGCCTAGCCTCGAAGACTGGTTGTAAAGGCATATCCCGGTTATGCTCATAGTGTGCCGCAGTCTGACAAGTGTGGCATCTCCGAACGTGAGTGTAAACATCTTTAAATATACAGGGCCAATAGTATTCAGCCTGAAGGATTTGATGAGTGGTGGCATTAGCTGAGCCATGCCTGGTTCCAAACTGCCCATGGAATTCTTCAATCATTTTTGCAGCTTGATCCCTGTCAATGCACTGAAGGTACACTCCCTCGTAGTTCCTGCGATAAAGCATAGAGTTTTTGATCATGAAATGAGTGCTTTTCATCCGTAGAGCACAAAATTTATTGGGAGGTAACCCCTTTGGGCATTTTTTGTTTATTAGTAAGTACACCAAATTTGTGTACCACGGGTCTCAGGTGATGGACTCCACCGTGTAAGTTTGACATTCTATGCAGGGAGTTTCTTCTGCCATTGCTCGACTTAGTTCCTAGCTTCAGAATATCTTCATGGGCTACATTTCCAAGTCATATTCCTGGAGGATGGCCATCTATTTCCCCTATCTTTCACCTAATTCACTCTGCATCAGCAGATATTTCACATCCTAGTCTGGGATGATAGCATGTACCTTGCTCTGTAGAATGTAATGCCAAAATTCTTCACGGTGTGAACAAGAGAAAATGCCTACTTTTCCAATGATTAGTACTAGACTTCGGCATTCTTGAAGGGGGAGTTCATGAAAGCTATGGGTCATTCTTCCCCTTTGAGCTTTTGAGTCAATACTGCCATGGTAGAATACAGCAAAGCAAAGGAGTAATTGTAGAACGGGAGGGAGTAGTCCGGACTAGCCAGGATAGGTGCCTCCATTATCATCTGTTTGATTTGGGTGAATACCTTCTTTTCTTCAGAACTCCACTCAATATTGGTATCCTTTTTCATCATCTTTTTGAGTGGTTTGACTATCTCGGCGAATCCAGTGATGAATCACTGGACAAAGTTGATCTTTCCGAAGAAGGATCGCATCTCTTTCTTACTGTCGGGCATTTGTAGGTTTAGAAACACTTCAAATCTCTCAGGGTCAATGGATATACCCTTCTCAGAGATGATATGCCCAAGCAACTTCCCATCAGTGACCCTGAATATGCACTTCTTGGGGTTGAGGGATATTCCATACTGGCGACATCTCTCACAGATCTGGGCGAGGTGGGCGGAATGGTCATGCCTGTCCTGGGAAAAGATGGTCAAATCATCCATGTAGATGATTATACACTGATTCACAAGGCCCTCGAATGTGATGTCCATAGCCTTTTGAAATTTGGCCCCTACATTAATTAAGCCAAAGGGAATCCTCCAATATGCAAACGTTTCCCACTTGGTGGTGAACGCCATTTTCTCTTTATCTTTGTACTTAACCATGACTTGGTTATATCCAGAGTAATCATCCAAGAAAGACATCATTTGGGTTCCATTCACTATTTGCAAAACCTCATCTAATGAGGGGAGAGGGTGATTAGATCCTTCTTGGAGGCTCTATTCAAGTTTTAGAAATCTGCGCAAAGGCAAATTTCACCGCTCTTCTTTATCACAGGGACCAAATTGGCAACCCACGTAGTGTGCCAGATTGGAAAGATTATCCAGGCTGACATCAATTTCTCTACCTCTTGACAAATTAGATGCTTGATCAATGGGTTGACTGGTCATTTCTTTTGCCAAAAATACTTAGCATCAGGTTTCAGGGGGATGGTATGAGTCATAATGGATGTGTCGTATGTTTTTAAATCCTCATATCCCCATGCAATTATGTCTATGTATTCTCAGAGAACCGCAAGAATCTTCTCCTTCTCCTTAGGGGAGCAGGAGGTGCCAATGTGTATCATCTTTTCTTCACCGGGTTGGCCGATGTTTACTTTCTCAAATTTTCCTCCCTCAGAGTTGGATGACATATTTTCCCAGCCCCGAGGGTCCGAGTCAAAGATACATTCAAGCATGACCATCCCCTTAGGAATGGTGTTGGTAGGTAGGTCCATGATCCCATCATCTTCGTCACCCTATCTAGTATCATCATGGTCTCATTCCTCCACTATTTGGTCCTCAAAGACACCAACATTGGCCATGAAGGCCAAGATATGCTTATCGTCCTCAAAAACCTGAAAGTGGGTGACATTATTTGGAATGGACAGGGTGGGGATAAACTCAATGGAGACTCTCTAGAGTCATGATCCAGCCATGGGCTCAAGTGTGTTGGCAGAGACGACAAGGGCATCTGGGACATAATTCCATCACCGGGGAATAAGATTAATGCCGAAGGCATCAAAATCTTCAATAAGACTCCATGCCCGATTGCGGTATGCGGCTAGCCTTTTGTCATGGCAGGTATACTGACTCCAAACCTATTTGAAAATCAACTTTGAATCACCCAGAGCCCGGAGGTGGGTTATCCCCTTCCTTAATGAAAATAGGAGTCCTAGGACCAAAGCCTCATACTCTGTAACATTGTTCGTGTAGTTGAACTGCATCCTGTCGAATGCGAGGAAGGACTTACCTTGTGGGTTGATTAATTCTACTCCAGCTCCATAGCCTTGTTTGGACTGGGACCCATCAAAATTAAGGGTCCACAGATCATTTCTTGTAGTCTGGGGTTGGGGAGATGGAGTAGTCTTTGGATTGCTTTTGGGAGACTTGGGAGGAGCTTCCTCCTGCCCTGTTGGCACATGGGTGAGTTTTACCTTCGGAGGGGTTTGGGATTGAGATCCCTAGGGAAATGACACCAAAGAAGTGCTTCCAATATAGATACTAGATTCTAGGGAATCAATCGTATGCTCTTTATTCTGAAAGGCATCGATGTGCTGGGAAGCGACGGAAAGGCAAGGCTCACACTCTAACTCTAAGTGTTTTTGATAGTGTACTCGGCACCAAGTACTAGACAAGAGTGTAGCGGGGGTCGCTGCAACACCCTGAGAGTTAACCTCAACCCTCAACTTTTCTTCTAGGTCCTGGGTTCTCTATCGAACTATGGGATCCTCCCCGGGGGTGAAATCAAATGTTAAGATTTCAAAGGGTTGGTACACCCCAGGGGAATTATCAAAGAAGAAGACCTTGTTAACCCTCTCAACTTCGGTAAGGGCCTACTTCATACGGGGTTCACTTTCAACCTAGGTCTTGTTTGATTCTCCTTCCCAGGGGAGCCATAAGTGGGAGAAGTCAGTTGAAAAGTATCCGTTCAAGGACTTAGACCAATTCTAACTTAATAATATCCCATAAGTCTCTGGGATGTCCACCACTTGGATATCAATTATGCTGGCTATTTTGGGGTCCTGGATAAGTTGTATCCAGACATTCTTCAATTCCCCCATCATTTTCTTGACTATTTTATCTAGTTGAATCATCATGCCATTAGATGGGGTGGGACATAATTCGAGCTTCTGGCATATGGATAAGGGTATGATGTTGCCCGAAGCTCCAGATTCTACTAGGAAGTTGTGTATGTTTTTGCCTTGGATATTTAGGCCTAGTAGGAAGGGAGGATCTTCATTATTTCCCTGGAAGACAGTCTTATTGGCGTCCTCAAAAGAGAGTCTTGGGTGGGCGACCGACAATTTTTGGGTTTCCCAAGAACTTCCGAAGAGACTTCTTCTTCTCGAGATAGTTTAGTGAAACCTCCATCAAGGTCGTGGAGGTGGTGGTTTGTTCTAACGCCCTTGTGATGTCAAATCTTCCTTGTGGGAATTGGTGGCTTCTCTCGGTCGGGTCTGTCGCTTGGTTAGAGCTAGAACCTTTTAGAAGGACTGGCCGGTCAGTTGTATTATCCCAGGGAGGAGTATCCTTGGTAGGAGGTGTTGGCATGTAAACTTGTCCTTTACCAGCCTGGCTCTGAGTACTATAAGGAGCCCATGGGTTGGTGAAGGCATTGGCCTCAAATGCCAAAATTGATTCATCAAAGAATCCATGTAATTCGGATTCTTCTTCATCTTCTCCGGAGGATCCAAAGAAGATGGTCTCATAGGTGAATGCACCGTGAGTTGGTTCTTGCACCAGAGGGTTTGGGGGAGTAGCATCATGCAATTGTTGCCTGTCCAGTTGGGAAATCATGATGACTTTCTTTAGCGTGGCACATTTTACCTCGTTGTGGGAGCCTGTGTCGTGCAATCTACACCAATTGGTCATGGGCTGGAAGTCTGCGACTGGTGTGAAATGTGATGGTCTAGCACCACTTTGATTGGAATTTTGGTTTAGAGGCGGGCCTCCAGTGTTCACGTTATTGTTCCATTGTTGTTGGTTGGGCCGAGGCCCGTTGTTGAAGTTTCTTCCCCTGACATTGTTGTTTCGTTGGCCGGAGAAAATATTCCCTCTTTGGAAATTGGAATTCTGGGGTGCGTAAGACCCTGCCTTCAGCTAACCCATGTCCACAGTTAGGGTGGACAACATTTTTCGGAGGGATTCAACCTCGGTGGTCAACTGAGTGTTTGCGTCATAGTGTGACGATTGTTGTTGTTGGTTCACTGGGAAGGCAACAGTATTCGCCGGAGTCGAGGGCGATAATCATCTAGCCATGGATGACTAAAATAAGGGCACTCCAGGTGGTTGTGTCTTAGCTTTGACTTTAGGAATCCCAAAGCACTAAAAATTATCTCATCCTCCACCGATCCCACTATCTTGGGCAGAAATAAATCAGCAAGCTTGAAAAATTCTGATATTGAATCAATCAACATTTCACTCTAAGCTAGATTTTTCCAAAGCCTTGTTAATGATCCATCTTCATGGGGGTTCCACATAATATTATATTGTTCCCTCAATGTTTGTAAAAAAATGGTTTGATTTCTGTCTCAAATGAGATTCATCTAAAATTCCATTTAGAGTTACTCCATTGAACTCTTTGGTTTTGCAAAAATGACCTATTAAAGTTAGTATCTTAGTTCAAAAATACTTCAAATTGTTGATACTCCAATATCGAGAAAACATAATAGCCATGGATTCAAGTAGTTTGGCTGGAGGGAATCTTTCTCTAATATGTGAGGAAAGATCATAAGCAATGTGCTTCATAGAAGAAGTTACAGACTCAACAATATTGGTAAAGTCTTCCCTTTTAACACTTGTTATTCACTTCCTGGGGTTCTTTCCTGGTTCCTCAGGCTCGACCCTAGAAAATTAGTGCATTGGTATCTCAACTCCGTGTACTTCTACACATAACTCCCCATTTGCACTGATCTTTAAAAAGTTATCCAGATTGTCCAAATATGTGATTTTGAGCCAGCTGGAAAATTTTACATCATCACATGATCGATAGAGATTATCGAGCGTCATGCATGTCAATTTACACACCGCAACATATTCTACAATATACATAGCTCTTTGCTGGGCCTTGTTCATTATATTTCTCATTTCCTCGAGCATGGGGAGAAGACCTACTAACGTTAAGAGTGTCTCTACATTACTTAACCTTCGCAACAACTTAGGAAATTTTGGTTTCCCTGCTTCTTCAGGACTTGAGTTCATTAGACCAAGCAAAAATTTATATTATGAAAAAATTGATACGCTGGTCCTTCTAAAGAGATCCACCTGGTATCATTATCCTTAAGAAGCTTGTTCTTGTCATTTATGTCAGTGTTTTAAAATGATTTTACGCTTTGTAAGCTACCAATATACCTATAGATGGATTTTAAGGGGTGGTTAGTTCCAAATATGAGAAAATCTAAGGTAACTGGACCAATTATAGGGACAAGACTTCCCTCCGCACTTTTGGTTCTGTAAGACCAAGGTAGGTAGACCTAATCTAGCTCAACATTCAATACTTTACAACTATCTCTGGATTTAAACAACATAAAATGATAAGAAAGTGTTAAATGATAACCACTCATTAATTGACTCTCAATTACCATGAAGAACATACAATACACAACCACAATACTTAAAAGGGTTTTGAAATGGTTTTGTTTTAAAATTTGTAGAATATAGCCAAACCCAACCAAACATGTAACACTATAGAAGGTACTAATTTCTGACCAGTTCCTTATCCATTGGGACATATCTTTAATGCAGATGAAAAATACAGAAACCAACTATTGTCAAAGATTCAAACCCATAAATATAATTAACCTAGACCAGCACTTCTTATAAAATCTTTGTGCACACCAATGAATCTATGTCTTATCCAGAGCAATATTTAATTTGATCCTAGATCAAAACTAAGGAATAAAAACATACACACAAATAAATTCTATGCTATGAATCAAAAAATTCACAACTCAAGAAATGGACAAATGGAGAGACTTGAATCTAGAGTATTGTATTAAGTATGAAGAATCATGTTCCTATATCAATCTTCTTCAAAATATACACCACTTCAATAATGGAAAAAGACCTGAAACTTTCTATTCTATATTGACACAGTCTAATACAGTTTGCTATATCCATGTCTGAAAAATTATATGTAGCTTGATCACTCAATTTTTTCCTAGTCTCTTCTAAATGATCTTGGAAATCCTTTTATAGAATAAGGATTGCAACAAGCTTCAACAAGCTTCAGATCATTTGGGGAAAAGACAAAATAAGGATTCACCATGAAAGACAAAAATTCAACATAACCAACAACCGAATTGTTACAATATATTTCCAAAGGTAACTTATTATTGGACCGTAGGGCCTTTTCAATAACTTCAAAAATATTCTTATTGGCCAAGTAAAACCTTTATCTTTATTCCTTTCTACACAAAAATCTGATTCATAGCCGCCAATCACCTCGGGATGTTGGAGAAATGCCACCTGTTGAAGGAATAATGAGATGTTCTTATTTCTTTGATTCATCCGGGGTATATCTATACTTCTATGAAATTTGATTTGTTTTAATCCTTCCTTTCTCCAAAGGATCAAAGCTGATTTGATCTAATCTGCACAACCACCAGCCTAAATCCATTAACTTGGTCCATTAATACAAATCAACCTCGCAGAGGAAAGACAACCACTTATCTACACCACCACACCTTGGAAACCCTCAGAAAGATTAAAATATTAAAATATCTTCCTCAACGGTCACACCTGGCATAGAAACTCCATCAACAAACCAGATCTCAAATCCTATTTATCTTTAAAAGGTGATCGTCGATCTCCCTTTAAATTACTCGGGCACAAATAAAAAGAATAAAATATCACCACTAACTCCTCGGATGTCCACATGGCACCACCCTATTGGTACTAGAAAATGCCTACCATCTAATTAAAATAGATCTGACTGACATTTACCTCTTTTGAAATTTCCAGACCCACGATCTCAAAGTGGATACGTGTCAATCATGTATGATCTCGTGATGAATAAAGCCAGGTGCAAATTTTCTTAGTGGCATCACGCCAACCATTGGATCAAAACAAATCTACTCAACCCTTTATGTTTTGGCCCCACTTGGGCGAGATCTCCGATAGACACCTAGCAGCTAGGTGTTATCCTGCAATGGATAAAAAACATGCATCTTCTATTCACAGGATTTCATCCACCATTCGATCAAGTGATCTGAATTATATTTATCTTCCTTTATCCCTGGATAGGTCCCGCCACTAGATACATGTCAATCAGGCATGATCCCATGATGAATAAAACTAGGTGCGACTTTTCTTAGCGGCATCATGCCAATCGTTGGATCAAAACAAATCTGCTCAACACTTTATCTTTCAACCCCATTTGGCGAGATCTCCGATATAAACCTGTCATCTAGGTGTTATCCCACGATGGATAAAAAACATGCATCTTTTGTTCACAATATTTCATGCACCATCTGATCAAAACTGATCCAACTTACATTTATCTTCCTTTAGCCCTAGCCAGGTCCCACCACTAGCTACATGTCACATAGGTAGGATGCCTTGAAGAATAACCTTCTCCCATCTTTCATTTAAGGGATTGTGCCCACCGTTGGATTAACTTTGATCTAACCAAAATTTATCTTCGTACTAGCTTTGGAGACACCGACCCCACAAGCTTAGGATGGACACTTAGCGTTCAGGCATGATTCCTTGATGGATATCCTTCATACAACTTTTAATCAAGGCATTATGCCCGCCATTGGATTAAAATAGACTTGCTTGTCATCTTAACGCACATAGCACCACGAGAACTTTAGACTTAGGAAATATTAATACACGAGCCCTGCTAGGAGTTAAGACTTAGAAGGAAATTCCCACCCACATGACGACTTAAGACACACGACATAAAGTGACTTAAGTGTCTCCCAAAAAGGTAACACAAGAAAATAAAAGGCATGAGAGACTTAGGGTTTTGTTAAAAAGACAAACTAAGGGTTTGGAACAAAACACAATTAGGGCTTAAGATCATAACTAAGACACAACAAAAAAATAGGTCGAATTAAGCAACATGGAAATAATTGTTTGCAGTCCTAATAGGTTAGTCCTTTGGAAAAGTGCTGAAATTCTCTGAATAGTTTTGGAATTTGACATAAGTATTGGTAGATCTCTTTGATTAAAAATTCAATTGTTTTTGTACTGGAGCATATTTGCTGACAAATCCAAAAGATATATTCATTTTGTGGCCCATGCAGTAAATGGAAGTAACGTAGGGTGTACAATAAGTTTGTATCTTTGTGAAAATATTTTCCCTGTGGCCTTGAATTATTGAAGCTCCATCCGCTCCAACACACACCAAATTTTTGGCAATTGTCATGTCATCTATACCTCCATATTCAATTATCAAACTCTTTACTAGTTCAAATAAATTTTCCACTGTTGCATTATCCTTCATTTTAGCAACAGTTAGTAGATGAGGTTGGCAGACAAAATTGTGTACAGTATAAACATGCATGCATACCCAAAAAATATTATCTACTGCTGTAACTTCTTGTAAAGATAATGCAATAAAGTTTGACTCATCAATATTTGCCTTTAGATCCTCTTTTTCAATTTTGGCAAGACAAGTTGCCCATTCCCATCCACTGTTTACTGACCAGTGACTGTTAGGATAGTTACAAACTTTCAAATTTTTTTATAAAGCACTCAATGATGTGTAGTCTGTCATAGGATGCCCTCTACTCAAAATATAAAAGACAACAGTTAACTGAACAAATTTTCCCATTTGTTCTACTTCCATTGGTTTTCCAAAAAAGCTTCAATAGAGCCTTTAACTTTAGTAGGGTTCATCTGTATATTCTGCTGAAATTCAAATAGTTCTACATCTCTAACATGCTAAGATTCCTCCTTTATTTTCCATCTTATCACTTATTTTTCAACTCCATCTATGGTTTTCTTTTCGTAAACTTTACCCATATGCTTCTCTATGGTGTCAATTTTTAGCTGCAATCTCTTTTCATTCTTATTTATCTTGGTGCACATATTACATCTTTATTCTACTAGAGGCTCACCTTCAATTGGATTGTCCACTGGTTCAATAAATGGATACTTTGACACCCATTCTATTTGAAAATTCCTCAACAGATCCCACATTTGATCATTTTTTTATTCTCTATCCTTTTTCGAATTGTATTTTATGTTAGAATAACCTGAGAGAGGGGGGGGGGGGGGGGGAATCNTGTATTTTATGTTAGAATAACCTGAGAGAGGGGGGGGGGGGGTGTGAATCAGTGGCCTCAAAAATATTCCAATTACTTAACCCAAAAAATTAGTACCATAATATTAAGCCTCTAGTTATCTTCAGTCCTACAAGATGAATGCCTTGAAATAATGTCAACAATAACTACTGCTCGGAGCTCATTGTTAAACCTTATTCTTACTTTTTACCAATTAGCAGTATTTCATTTACCAAAATGTAGTAAATTTCTTAGTGTATGTTAGGATTAGGCTGAAAGCTAATCTCCCAAGATCACCTATATGCAAACCTATCACGAGAAGAAGCAAGAAATAGACAGAAGAAGAGAAACAACTATGGAGGCCAAAAAGCCAGAGACTGGAAAACCATGTTGAAAGAAAAAAACTTCTATATTATCAACAATAGAATTACAAAATACAATCTCTGTTATGAAATGCAAAGAAGTGAATCCTTATAAAGGAATCACAAAACCCTAAAGAATTATAAAGCTGCCTAAGTGAAACTTAAGCATAGAGTAAATAGACTAATAATTAAATGATTTAATTATTAGCTATGCTATGACTACTCTAACACCCCCCCTTAAGTGTAACTTAGGGAGAAACAAAACAGCTAAACTACTGTAGAAAACAGGAAAGATGGGTCCCGGCAAAAAGGCCTGATCAGGTACCCAAGACAAGAAAGCAAACTAGATGAAGGAAAATAAGCCTTCAATCTAGGGAAAAGATGTCCTAGAGAAAGGAACAAGAATGAGCAAGAAACATCTCCGAAGCATGGAACTGTAAACTTTGTCAGAAGAGACTGCTGGAACCCCCATTAAAGTGCATGACCAGGTAGAGAAGACAATGTCTGAAGAGCTGATCAATCGAACCAGGAAGCAATAGAACCAACAGGTGAACCCCCCATAATGTTGAACTGGGAGAGATGACAGGAACGCTGAAATGCAATGCCAGAAACATCTGCAGAAGAAAGAACCAGGAACACCAACAGTGCAACAGAAATACAAACACAGGATAAAGGGCGGTGTCACTGACACATAGCATGGGCTAATGTCATGGAAGGTACACTCACTTGACAAAGGTGGATGTGCCTAAAATGGCATAAACATCATAACCCCCCATGGCACTTGATAACTGAGTGCGAGTACAAAAACACACAAGGTGTACAAGATCCTAGATATACAGAAGTAGGCACTTTATCTCAGTGCATTTATAGAATAAAAATGCAACAGAAGAAGCATACAAGCTCAGAAGTTAGAAATAAGAGTGAGCCAGAAGAACAGTAGAAGAGATACCAGGACCTGTAGAACCAAGCAATCCACCAGAGTGCATAAACTGCCAAACTCAGAGGAGAGAAAATCTGAAGCAAAATTTGGAGAAAATACCTCTACCACTGAATAGTTCACTAAACCAGCTTTCCGACGATATCTCGTTTGCCAAAAACGGAGTCCGGATGAGCCAGATATGACTCCCAGAAGGCAAAACAGACATCGGACTTCAACAGAAAAAAATACTATTGAAACAGCAGAACCTAAAAACCCAACCTTTATCATCGGAAAGAGCTTTCTGAAGGTATATGGAAGTTGAAAAAAGACCCCCGGATGCTCAAGATAGAGCGAAAACACTCCAAGAGGGTCAAAAAGGCCCCAAAAATAAAAAATAAGCCCCTGGGGCTGAAAAAAATAGGCCCCTGGGCGCCATATGACCCCGCAGGGGGCTGGGGCGGAGCCCCTAGTCACCCATGTGACCGCCCGCAGGGCTAAAGCTACCCCGAGCGGTGCGGGGGTGGCGAACTGGAGCTGAGCGGCGCAGAAGGGGCGTCGACGGAGCGGCGAAACTGGCTGAGCGGTGCACAGGGGCGGCCCGGCGGAGCATCGGCGGTGGGGGCGCCCGGTGGCGGTGCGGTGGCGGTGGGGGTGCGCGCGGGTGGTGTGCGGGTGGCGCCCGGTGGCGGTGCGGTGGCGGTGGGGGTGCGCGCGGGTGGTGTGCGGGTGGCGCCCATAGTTTTAATTAAAAATGCAATTTTTTTAAATTTTTTTTTTTATTTTGCATCGAAAACCATGCCCGTACGGCCCTGGAAGGCCAAGAAATTTCTTCCCGAGGCTCCGGTGTCCAAATCGAATGTGCCTTATATGGATTCTAGGGTTTTTGGGCCTTCTGGATGCAATCGTGAGGTCAGTTTTGGTCCAAAGTGCCTCAAAAAATAAAGACCCCCCAGAACCAATGAAAAATACCAGAAAAACCTCTGAAACCCTCTACAAAACCTTCTGCAAAACCTCTGAAACCCTCTGTGCTTCAACAAAACTTGAATAGTGAACAACAGGAGAGCTCTGATACCATGTTAGGATTAGGCTGAAAGCTAATCTCCCAAGATCACCTGCATGCACACCTGTCACGAGAAGAAGCAAGAAACAGACAGAAAAAGAGAAACAGCTATAGAGGCCAAAAAGCCAAAGACTGGAAAACCATGTTGAAAGAAAAAAGCTTCTATATTATCAACAATAGAATTATAAAATACAATCTCTGTTATGAAATGCAAAGAAGTGAATCCTTATAAAAGGAATCACGAAACCCTAAAGAATTATAAAGCTGCCTAAGTGAAACTTAAGCATAGAGTAAATAGACTAATAATTAAATGATTTAATTATTAGCTATGCTATGACTACTCTAACAGTGTATACCGATCAATTTAGATTAGTTATGTATGATGCAAAACACTAAAGTAATGACTCATAAACACATTGACACATGGATTTTTTAACGTGGAAACCCTATTAAGGGAAAAATCACTTGGGACAGGTAACCCAAAATTTTCACTCTTTTGAAGTGAGCTCGGTAAAGAGCCAACCCTGTTAAAGGTTACAAACACACTGTTAGGTGTGACCTTGTTAGAGGATTTAAATAGAATAGTTTGTCACTTGATATCGGGCATCTTTATGCTACCTTTTATGACCAAACCCAGTGTTGTTTGTGAAATAGTATCTGGCATCTCATGCTATCTTCATGACAAAATTTTTTGATACTCCTTGGGATGTATCTCAATATAGAAAGGATTGTTAAGTCCTGCTCGGTTAAGAGACTTTCTGATTCAATGGTTAAAATGAAATAGTAAATGATTTGTTCACATATACAACTATACTTTGCATGTTTTCAAATCTATTGTAAGCTCATAATAATTTTCTCATCAATGTATCTTTTCAATACCTTTGCTCCACTTCTTTCTGCTCGGTGGTGCTGTGCTTCTCTATTGCTCGGTGTCCGCAAAATTATCTTTGTTCTTCAGCTTGATTGATCAGGACTGTATGAAGTTGTTCTTCATTAGTTTCTCTCTAGCATCCTTCTTTTCTATTCACCCCTTTTATTCATAATGAATTGGCTTGTCTCTTTATAGACACGATTTCACCATTTTTCAGTTCTTGACTTTCTTGTTCTTGGCATGACTCACAATTTTAGCCAATCTTGCTTTAAAGCTTTACTTGAGTTTTATCCCATAGACTTCTCTTTGACAAATGTAATAAAACATATTTAAATATTTCTCTTATTTATGGCTTTAACTTGTCGATGAAAACAATATAACTAGTTAACTCCTTCTTTAGCTCTTAGTAGCTAAGTCTTTCTAAACTTTAGTTCCTTTCAATGTTTTAACTCTTTGTTAGCTTTGGTCAACACTTCAGTTCTCCTCGGGCATCTTCGTCGGGGTTGTCTGTCAGTCAGGGTTGTCTGTCTATCTATTGGGCATCACTATGAAGTTTTTCTTGTCAGAAATGCTTGTAATTCTTCTCATTGGTAATGCTTGTTGGGTTTCTTTCTCGGGAATCACTGTTGTTAGAGTAATAGTCTATCAAGTTATTAATTAAATCATTATGATCTAATTACTAACTCACCTATTCACTCTAGTTGCTTAAGTTAACCTTAGTTTTTCCCTTTTAGGGTTTCGTGATTCCTTTTATAAGGATTCATCTCTTAGTTTTCATTACAAAGTTTTTACATCACATTGTAATTGATAGAAACATATTGTTAATATATTATTTTCTGTTGCATACGATGTCTCTGGCTTTTTGGCCTCCATAGCCATTCTTCTCTTCTGTCTTTGCTTCTACTCTGTAATAGTTTTGCATGTAGGTGTTCTTGGGAGGATTTGTGTTTATCAAATCTAACATGGTATCAAAGCTCTCCTGTTGTTCGCTGTTTGTGTTTCATTGAAGCATGCCAGAAGTAGAAGGTTTCCAAGAGTTTCAGAGGTTTTTTATGTATTTTTTATTTTAGGTTTTGTTTCTGGTCACTTTGAGCTCAAATGGACATCTCCATTGAGCTCAGAGTGCCCAAAAACCCCAGAATACATATAAAACTTGTCTATTTTGGACATTTGGACTCTGGAGGCAAATTTTTTTTGGTTCCTGTGCCGTACGAAACAGAAATCGAGGCAAAAAAATTAAAAAAACTATGTTTTTATGGTTTTAATTTGAGCGTGGGCAATTGTTTTAAAATGTGCAGCCGCGCCGCCACCGTCGCTCCTCCACGGCCCGGCCAGCATGCGGCCCGCGCCGCCCTGCTCTTCCCGCCCCCCCAGCCGCTCTGCGCTCCCCCGCTCCACTACCCCTGCGGCCGCTCCGCCCAATACCGCCGCCGCCGCCCGACGGTTATATAATAGCCCTTGTGGGCCCTTTGCATCTGCAGTTGGTCATATGAATGACCAGGGGCTGCAGCCTAGCCCCCTGAGCGCGCCATGTGCACGGGGGCTCAAATTTTTTAGCCCCAGGGGCTTATTTCCTCATTTTTGGAGCACTTTTGACCCCCTAGGACTGTTTTCGCTCTATCTTGAGCATCCGGGGGTCTTTTTCTGACTTTTATATACCGTCAGAAAGCTCTTTTCGAGAAATTTATGATGATGGAGGTTAGGGTTTTGGGTTCTGCCATTTTGATAGCATTTTTTGCTATCACAGTCTGATGTTTGTTTTTGCCTTCTGGGAGTCATATCTGGCTCATTCGGACTCCATTTTTGGCAAACCAGATATCGTCAGAAAGCTAGTTCAGTGAACTATTTAGTTGTAGGGGTCTTTTTTCTAGATTTTTTTCTAAGTTTTCTCTCCTCTGAGTTTGGCAGTTTATGCACTTTGGAGGATTGCTTGGGTCTACAAGTCCTGGGATCTCTTCTTCTGATATTCTAGCTCACTCTTCTTTCTGACTTCTAATCTTGTATGCTTCTTCTGATGCATCTTTATTCTGTAAACGCACTGAGATAAAGTGCCTACTTCTGTATTTCTGAGATCTTGTACATCTTGTATGGTTTTTGTACTCGCACTCTGTTATAAAGTGCCATGGGGGGTTATGATGATTATGCCATTTTAGGCGCATCCACCTTTGTCAAGTGAATGTACCTTCCATGACATTAGCCCATGCTGTGTGTCGGTGACACCGCCCTTTATCCTGTGTTTGTACTTCTGTTGCACTGTTGGTGTTCCTGGTTCTTTCTTCTGCAGATGTTTCTGACATTGCATTTCAGTGTTCCTGTCACCTCTCCTAGTTCAGCATTATGGGGGGGTTCACCTGTTGGTTCTATTGCTTCCTGGTTTGATTGATTAGCTCTTCAGACATTGTCTTCTCTACCTGGTCATGCACTTCAGTGGGGGTTCCAGCAGTATCTTCTGACAGAGTTTTCAGTTCATGCTTCGGAGATGCTTCTTGCTCATTCTTGTTCCTTTCTCTGGGACATCTTTTTCCTAGATTGAAGGCTTAGTTTTCTTCATCTAGTTTATTTCTTGTACTTGGGTACCTGATTAGGTCTTGTTTCCAGGACCCATCTTTCCTACTTTCTGCAGTAGTTTCCTAGGTTTTGCTTCTCCCTAAGCTTATCTTAAGGGGGGGTGTTAGAGTAATAGTCTATCAGGTTATTAATTAAATCATTATGATCTAATTACTAACTCACCTATTCACTCTAGTTGCTTAAGTTAACCTTAGTTTTTCCCTTTTAGGGTTTCGTGATTCCTTTTATAAGGATTCATCTCTTAGTTTTCATTATAGAGTTTTTACATCACATTGTAATTGATAGAAACATATTGTTAATATATTGTTTTCTGTTGCATACGATGTCTCTGAATTTTTGGCCTCCATAGCCATTCTTCTCTTCTGTCTTTGCTTCTACTCTGTAACAGTTTTGCATGCAGGTGTTCTTGGGAGGATTTGTGTTTATCAAATCTAACAACTGTGACTTTACTCTCAGATTTCTCTATCCGTCAAGGTGCACTGTCTGTCAGTGTTTGTAGTCACTTAGTGAATACTGATCTTTTATTCATTACTGAAAGTATAATCTTTATCTCTCTGATTCTATGAAGTCATTGAAACTTTACATATAACCAATCATATTATATCAGGTTGACATTAATGACAATACAATACATTAACTAATTTAATGTCTTGCTTTAACTTTCTGCAGCTTGGTGATCATCAACTTAACATATTCAAACATTCAATCATTTATAGTTCATCATTTTATTTTCTTCTTCCCTACACCATCATCATCTCTGGAATTCTCAGTATCATCCAAGTCCATTATATCATTATGGATACTATGGGTATTTTCCTAAAAAATCTTCTTCAAGTTCATCGTGATCTGAGATATCAGGTTCACCAAATTCTTCAATATGCTATGTAGGTTCACGTAGTGAATCTTGTAATCTAATTGTGATAAATTAGCATCTTGATTTTGGCCAGAAACATTTTCAACACCAAAGTATGATGATAAGGTTATACATTTTTTTGGCCTAAGTGACCTCTCTTGGCTTTCCCCACATGCAGGATCCTTACCCTTATTCTCCAACAAAATAAAGGCTGCCAAAAAAAATGTTAACTTGTTGAAGAAGTGACAATAGACTATAATATATATAATTATGATTCATTGGCTATAAAATCATGTCCGAGGTCTTCCTGCTGGCCACATCACTGACCACTAAGTACTAACTGGTCTCTACTAAATAAGATTGAACTCAAAATTGCAGAGTCACAGATAGATAGAGGTGAAACCTCAGGTGAAATCAAGAATCAAAATAATAATCACTTACCTTTGCCTTAATTACATAGTCGCCAATGCACTCAATGGTCTGAAAATTCACTATCGATCATATAGAGATATCAGAACCAACTGAACTGAATTGTGTATAATAACCTTAATCTATGAATGTATTTATACCAATCCTTTTTGGAAAATTCGACGGGAGGTATTAGGTTGTTGAAAATTTGATTCTGAACAGTTGATTGATTGTATGTTTGTCATTGATGACAACATATAATACACAATGGTACTTCTGTATGTACTTATCCATATGATGACATGAAGACTTGCATGGATAGATACATGTTGTTGACATTTTTATTATGCTATGTTCATACACGCAGACCCAGATATGATGTTTTAGTAAAGATATGTAATTCTGTTATTGACGGTTACAATTTTGGAGGAATAACGGTTTAAGGCCAACGTATGTAATGTATTTATTGAGTTTCACCTATCATCAGGATATGCATGTGTATATTCATGATTAGTTATGAGTTTTTGATATTACTCTAAAAGCGCCAAACGTATTTCAAGAAGATTGCAAAGTTATGGTTAAATTGGTGAAGCCGACTTAGTGAAGCGACGCGTCTATTCAATTTATACTTGTGCGGTTGTAATTATGCTTGCACACTTAGTAGAGTCGACAAGGATGTTATGAAGAGTTGTCTAACAGGTCCCATGATCTCATACTTGGAGTATATACTTATAGAAGGTCATTTGTGATAAGAAGAGTTGCGAAAGCCAGAGATAAGAAAAGCAGAGTAGAGTGTTAAAGAAGCAGAGCTATATTTATCATATGTTGATAATATAGATATTGAAGTAGAAGCTATCAGAACAAAGAGAAGATTTTTGTAGTGCTTTACAAGAGGTTAAAGCATCAGCGCACAAAAGGAACTGATCAGACAAGCAGTGTCACAAACAACAGTTTACCTAGTTGATACAGTGTGTATCAAATAACCAGAAGGTTGTAGCCTTCACCACTTGGATAGTGAGTCCTCCACCCCTAATAGGGTTATTGTAAAAGAATCCTAACAGGGTCAGACCCTTAACCAGGTCACTATACTACTGCATTGTAATGAAAAATTCCTAACAGGGTTGAAAGCTCTTTTAACATGGATTACTATAAACAGTATAGTTCTTTGTGGGTGCTAATTCCCATCGGGGTTTTTACCATTTGGTTTCCCCGTAACCAAATTGATGTGCTGTGTAATGTGTTATTTGAATGTGCATTTACTTTGTATCAACCTGGATTAATAAGTATAAGAAAAAGATAAAGTTGCTGATAACTGATTCACCCCCCCTCTCAGTTATCCCTGAAGTATCTAACAATTGGTATCAGAGCCAAGTGCCTTGGAGAGAAATCCCAATAGCTTAAGGTAGATCAGATGGCATACTTCAAAAAAGAGAGCCCTAAGTTCAATGGAGAGAACTATCTGGATTGGAAGAACAAAATAATAACACATCTACAAAGTGTTGGCTTTGAGATCTTTGAGATTTCTACACAAGAAGTTGATATTCCATCTTTAAAAGACCTTGCAAAGGATGATGCTACAAATATACAGAAGGAGGTATTCACAACAATTGCTATTGCCAAAGAAGCCCTTATTAGTGCCCTATCAGACAGTGAATTTTCTAAGATCAAGAAATTTGATCGAGCTTATACCATATGGAAGTATTTGGAAGATATGTTTGAAGGAGACATCCAAGCAAAGAATGCACGCAGAAAGACATGGAAAAAGAAATATAATAGTATTGAAATATTACCTGAAGAAAACATTAGAGCTTATAATCAGAGGATAAATGAAGCAGTATCTGGAATTAGAAACAATGGAGGAGAAATTTCAGAAGAAGACACAATGGACAAGTTAATGAATACATTGACAGTAGACTATGAAAACAAAATCAACATTCTAGATGAGACCATGCAGTTTTCTAAAGACTTCAAGAGAGAGACTTTGATCAGAAAAATATCTGCATTTGAGGTATCAAGATTGAAGACGGATGCTAAGAATGAAACAACCTTCAAAGCTTCAATCCACGGTAAGAAATCCTCACACATCTCTAGTCATAATGAGAATGAAGAAATTGATGAAGAGCTAGAAGAGATAATTGCCATGATTGCTAAGAGAGA
>MU227568.1:630498-666915 GCA_018584345.1 Thuja plicata
CGTTGTTAGACGGCTGCATGTGCAACATATGAATAGAAATAACTCTTTGGTCTATGGCAACAATCTATAGATGTCTATAATAATTAATTTATCATTTACAATAAGAGGAAGGCTTGGCACTAGCACAGAGGGCGAAGGAGTAAAGATAGAGCATTGTTTTGTTTGAGGAAAAAGACGGTAGCTATATAATGGTTGTTAATTAAGCACATAAAATATCTCGTGCCTCGCAGGGTTGCCTCGCAGGTCTGAATCTTCCAACAAAAAAAAAAAAAATTAAGATCTCTGTAGAAAGGAGAGAAGCCGTGAAAAGAGTGAAAAGTAGATGTAGAAAAAGCTAAAAAGTTGCCCCTGCCAAAGTGTTCTTCATAAAAATCAAAGGTTCCAGTTGTAATCAAGTCTAGAGGTTGTTGACAGATCCCAATGCTACCTTTGTAGTGTTTGTTTGAATAAAATAAAATATAGGTTTTCATTTCTTTTGAGTATGTAAGAAAGCCGATTTGTCCTAATTTTCATTATCTTGATAAACAATGGATTTGTTTTGGGTGTGCAATATTAGATGAAGGTTTTTTGGTCTTGGCTATCTTTCTAATGGCTTATGATTTTGGTGTTTTTTTTTTAATGTGCTAAACTACCATCAATATATATCAAGTAATATAGAGTCTCAGGTTTATTAGTTTAGTGTTTTTTTTCATGTGGAAAGGTTGAATGAGCAAATCACAACCTTTTTTTTTTTCAAAAGGTGAGTTTCTATTAAGTGTTTGGGTTGAAGGTGAAAGAATTTATCTATCCAAATGTGTTGTTATCAATAGTAGTAATTGATGGAATGATATCCCTCAAGAATTGATATTTTAATCTTTTAAAATTATTGATTGTATTTGGGAGGTTGCTGAAAAGAAGCCAATCTCAAACAATGTTCAATCACAAAGTCGAGAAAGTTTTCTATTATTAATGGGATATGTATTTTGGGAAAAATGTTCAAGTTCTAGTCACCTTTGTCAAAATAAAAAATTGAAGTATGCATTCTACTTGAGTTGTTGTAAGGGGTGTATGTTTGGTTGTACATGACACCCCAGAGTTTGTTGGTTTAATATGTTGATGAATCATGTATTTTAAAAGGATTCCTATAGAACTTGCGAGTACAATGAATGGGTACCCATGTATATTAGTAGATGGACATCTTTTTATATGGACTCAATAATCAATTTTAATGCACTTGTACAAAAGGAGAAATCCTAGAGTGATGATGGTTTGCGGTCATCCAAAACCATGTGTGTGTGAGGTTTGTGGTAATCCAAAACTACTTGTTGAGATCTATTCATGGTCAACCAAAACCACTTGTTGAGAAGTTTGTGGTCAGCCAAAACTACTTGTGTGTAAGGTTTGTGGTTATCCAAAACCACTTGAGTACAAAATTTGTGTTCATCTTGAAACCAATTGTGTCTGAGGTTTGTGGTTAGAAAAAAACTACTTGAGTGTAGAGTTTGTGGTGATCTTGAAACCACTTCAGAATTGCCTCGGTTATGGATAAACCATAAAAAATCAAAGTGATTATGACAAGGGGAATTAGTATGAAGAATTTAATAAGTGATTGTAAATGAGTACCTAACAAGGTTATAGGTCGGGACCATCTTTCTAGATTATGGGGATACTAGAAACAATTATATAATTAATTTATGGGGGGATGTTAGAAATGATAAATTAATTATCATAAATACAAAAGAGTTATTTGCATTTATATGTTCCACATGCAACTGTCCAACACTATCCATTCCAATTTCCTATCATAGATATACCCAACTAACTCTCATCTACTGTAGATAGAAAATTTATAATGTATTTGGCTATAAATTGGATGAATGAGAATACAATATTAGAGCTCATTTTATGGGTTTCTCCTTTGTCCATGATTTATTTCACCTCTTGTTTATCCTAAGTATGTTATATTTTTAAAATTTTGTTGATATTAATATTTTAGATGAATGTATATTGGTTGTTCACATGAGAATTTGTGTGACTTAGAGAGAACCATGACCAAACCCAAATGGACATGAAAAAATAAAAGGAATTTGTTGTTTATTTTTTTCCTTGTAAGCCAATATAAATACACTTTGAAACTACTTTGAATTGTAGCCAATTCCTTTCCAATGCTAGACTACAAATTGCTCTTGGTTCACATGATCTTTTCTTTAGTTTTTAGAAGGACTTACTCATATTCTCTCTTAGTTGCAAATATTGATTGTGTCAATTTTATCTCTACAAAAGCATTTAGAATCAAACTTGAAATTTGGATTTGGTTAAACTTCATGTTTGAATTCCAAAGAAGACATACCTTGGTGACAATTTCAAATATCAAATTGTGCAGATATGTATGGATGAGATTTCACAAAATGATTTGATTTATTTTTTACTTAAACAATGTGTATTTGCACTAATCTTAAGAATGCTTCTTATTGAAAATATCTTAACATGTGTTGCAAAAATTCAAGTGCTATAGGATTTGTTGGAAAGTGATCTATTTTGCATGGTGAGATCTACTTTTTGGTTTTTATTTATGGCAACACATCTGGGTTACATATCGATTCTTATAAAGTTAAGTTTTGATGACTCTGAAATCGACTAAGTACAAAAGCAAAGAAACAGAGGTATTTTGGGTGTCGAAGATAAAGATCGATGAATTAGGGAAAGAGAGATTAGAGGAAGATAGTATGAGGTATATGTGATCTCCATCTAAGATCACTTTTGTTTATGAAATGTTTACAGAAAGTTAGAGAGATTTGAAGACAAACAGACAACAACAGAACAATGATACAGAGCAGTTGGACATAAGCAAAGATTGAGAGAGTATGACATGGAATCCAGACAATTGGAGTTGGATTATGGTTGTTGATAACCTACAATTTGATTATGTAATAGCACCGACTATGAATTTAATATTTTCCTTACTAAATGTATTTGTACTGAGAGCCGACTTTGTAATATTTGTAATATTTGTATTGGGAGCCGGCTTTGTAAAGTTGTGAGATATATATGCAAGATCTTGTTGATAAAGATATGTGTGTGATAGAAGTGATAATTAAAGAAGAATTTTTGGATGTGATGTATGAATAGAAGAACAGAAAATGACATAGATCTTTGATGAACTATAAAGGAGCTATCTAAGAATTAGTGATGCTTGTTTTGTTCATGACTGAGAACACTTTGTAAACAAAATTACTTTGTAAGAGATGTAAGCTTAGTTTTCCCCTACCAGGGTGTTGTGAACCTTTAAAAGGGTTGTTATTCTTTTTACAAGGAAATGTACTATGTAATATTTAGCTCCTAACAGGGCTAGGTCTCTTTACAAGGACATTATACTTTAGTACATGCTTGTGGGTACCATCCCCACTGGGGTTTTCCCTTGGCCAGGGTTTCCTTGATAACAAAATATGATGTTATGCGTACTATGTTATTTGCTTATGTTCTATTCATTTCTACATGTATATGGTTAATGTTTAATTGGTTGAAATTTTTTAATAAGTGCTGTAATACTGATTCACGCCCCTCTCAGTATTACCTAATCCTAGCATTTGGTATCAGAGATTTTGGATCTTGGAGAGAAATTCTAACAGCTTAAGGGAGATCAAAATGGATTCAAATAATATACATGAGAACTTTGAAGCTGCACTTGAAGACCTTGACAAAGCAAAAGCATAAAATGGAGAATTAAGATTCAACATGCGAAGAGCTGAGAAATTTATAAAGAAAGAAATTTATAAAGAAACTCAGAGACCAGCTTGAACTTTCTAGAAGTCAGAGACATGATCTTGTGGTTCAGATTAAAGAAGATTCAAACAAAGACAATTCAGATAAGATAAAGCTACTTGAAGAATAAAATGAAACTCTGAAACTTGAGAATGAAGCTATGAATAAAGAGATTCAGTTACAGATGAATGCTAAAAGGAAGATTGAAGAAAATTTGAACAGTGCACTAGAACAAATGAAGAATGAGGCTGAAAACTACAACAAAAATTATCTAGAAATAGAGAGATACAATCAGATTATAAAAGGTGAACTTGTTGAAGCAAAGAAACACATTGATAAACTTCACACCAACAGTGATTTGATTGATGAAAAGAGAGACAAACAGAAACCTAAAGGTGATATGACTGGTATTGGCTTCAATGAAGCTGAATGCTCAAAGAATTAGGAAGAGAAATCTAGTGCAAATATTAATGCTAAAAAACCTACTATTGAAGAACCTAGAGACCAGATCAGACCTTTCAGAGGTAGATAATTTGGATGTAATAGGTTCGGACACATGAAAATAGATTGTAGAGGTAATGCCCCTTTTAAAACCTTTTTTGGCTATTGTTTTAATTGTAACGAATATGGGCACAAGAAAGTAGAATGCAGAAAACCTAATCAATCTGGATATAGAAAAGACAATGGAAGAGAACCTACAGTGAAACCTACATGTTACAAATTTAATAACATTGGACACATTGTGAAGTACTGTAAGATGCAAGTTAATTAGGAAAGAAGACAAATGCAATAATCCAGGTCATATATAAAAGTTTTGTGGGTATAATGGAGCAGACAACAGAAGAGTACCACCTCTTATGAATACACAAAAGAATGGAAATGATATTGGAAAGAGTGTTGCAGATTTGAAGATTGATTTTGAAAGTTGTTTTAAGAAAGCAGAAGATAACTGTTAGAATGAATTTAGAATAACTGAGAGGGGGGTGAATCAGTTATCCTCAGGTCTAGATGTACCAATTGAAACTTTATAACATTTTAAACAAGTCAGATCTTCTCGACATTAACAACATAAGTCAACAACATAAATATGCAGTTTACTGTTCAAATGTAATCAGTGTGTAGAAACTTAACAGTAAAACACAACATAAACATTCACACAAGTTGACACCAGTATTTAACATGGAAACCCAAATAGGGAAAAACCACCAGTAACATGCTACCAAATTTTCATTCTTCTAAAGTGAGCTTTGCTAGGATCCAACCCTGTTAAAGGTTACAAAACACATTGCTAAATGTGACCTGGTTAAAGGATTTAATCACCCTATCAGGAGTAGCCTTGTTAGAGGTCTTAGAACATTCCACATGAATGTCACCTTACTCAAAGGATTTATACAATGACTATTAGGTCAACCTGGTTAAAGCATTTTGAATGATACAATGGTTAGAAAGTAATCAGTAGGTGTGATCTGATACATACAACTTACTTTGCAAATCCAGATCCAATTCAGCTCTTATGCTAATTCACTGAGTGACCTCTATTCTCATTTCAATCTTTAGATCTGCTTGGAAATCTGTCAAGCAATTACTTTCGCAACTCTCTGCTTCTCTGCTCAGCCTTTTCTGCTAGATCATGCCAATCAGTCAATTAACCATGCACACTTTTCACATACACCACTACTTGAATAGCCCCTTGAGGTTATCTTATACCTCTTCATCTAGGTAAAATAAATCTTTGCCACTTAATCAAGATCATAGATCTTAGATTAGGTCAGATCCAACAAATCTTTCCATCATTTATATTTAATTTACTTCTCCAAAGTAATCACTAATTAAATCTTATATCCATGCATTAATTATGGTTACCCATGCATTTAAATAGTGTGGACCAATCACGCTTATCCTTAATTAACTTTACATATCCCAATAAATTCAATTATGTCGGCCAGAGATCTGAAATCTCAACAATTACCAAAATACTGCTAATCGGCCAACACTGTGTTCTTCCACTCGGTCATCACTATTTTCCTCGGCAATTTACTGGCGCTCGGTCGACACTTAGAAATTATGCTCGGCATACACTGGTGCTCGGTCGACACAAACTTCACTCGACATATACTGTTCCCAGTAAACCAAGATCTTGACTTAGTGTTATAGATAAACAACACATTTCTTTGCCAATGTGCCAACTGATCAAGTACCCTTGTAATTTCTCATAACTCAACCATTTCACTTGGTCTTCTTTTTATCCTTGCCTTCAAATATTCTTCAATAATCAATAGATATGGTACTCAAACAAATAACAATAATCTCATCAGTTAAGGTTTGACATCAATGATGAAACAACAATTGTTTACATTGTAGCTTTCCAACAATATCCCTCTTTGGCATTGATGTCAACACTAAACATTAAAACAATAATTTTACAAACATAGTTGCCGTACAATCCAAATTTTTTGCATGTGTTCCTTGATATGAACAAATATTTATTAATATCTTTAGCTTCATTCGGATTTTAATCTTGTAAAACATTTCTCCCTCCATGTCTGTAATCACACTAAAATATTTCTTTTTCTATTCATCTGTAGATTCACTTGTTCAGTAAACTCTCCCTTTTTCTCTAAGTATAGTAAACTCTCCCTCTTTCAGTAAACTCCCCCTCTTTGACAAAAATGCCAAAGACGTTGACATCTTCATCATGTAGATTCTTCCATTCTAACTTAGTATCATGCTATTCCTATCATCTTGCTTATGACTGATCCTCTTTTCTGTCCCTGTCTTTCTTTCATAGCTTTAGGCAGTATCCTAAAGTGTGACTGCCTATGCATCAATGTGTCAAATATTCTGAATATAACATTTGATGCAACAGTTCCATTTTGAACTAATTAGCCTCAGTTAGGGGAATCACCCCTAATTTACCTCGTAGATACTCATGAGCATCCTTGGGTAGTGCTTTTGTAAATATGTCTGCTAACTTTTCCTTAGTATGCACATATTCCAGTCTCACTTCCTTGCTTTGAGTTATCTCCCTCAAGTAATGATACTTGATAGCTATATGCTTTGTCTTAGAGTGCATCATAGGGTTCTTAGAAACATTGATGGCACTCGTTTTATCAAAATATATAACAACTAGTTCTGTGATCTCTTATTTCATACCTTTCAGTAGTATCTTCAACCATACAATATTAGAGTAGTTAACTACTGCTTCCACATACCCGGCTTCAACTATAGATTGTGAGGTGCAATTCTATGTCTTGCTTGTCTATGAAACCAATCTCTTTCCTAGAAGAAATGCACCACCTGTGGTTCTTTTCCTGTCATCCACATTTCCAGCCCAATCAGAGTCAGTGTAAACTCTAAGCTCAAACTTATCATTCTTTTTGTAATACAAACCATATTCATCTATTCCTTTCAAATATCTCAGAATTCTTTTTTATTGCCATCATATGAGTTTCCTTGGGATTGGCAGAAAATCTTGCAACAATTCCAACAGCCAGAGCAATATCAGGTCTGCTGTGTACAACATATTGCAACTTTCCAATCATTGACCTATAAAGGGTTTGATTCACTTCTTTTGTATCATCATTTTTTGTTAACTTCTTTCTAGTAGCCATGGGTGTACTCACTGGTTTTGATTCTTCCATTCCAAAAGTTTTTAGTATCTCCTTGACATATTTTTATTGAGTAATATAGATACCATTCTTCATTTTATATATTTGCAAGTAAACAAAGAATTTGATTTCACCAAACATAGACATCTCAAATTTAGTTTGCATCTCTTTTACAAATGTTTGGCATAACACATCTTGTCCTCCAAATATAATGTCATCAACAAAAATTTCAGCTAATAAAGTACCTTTATTTTGTTTTGTCTTCAAATACAGATTGTTGTTGTCATTGGTTCTTGTGAATCCAATCTTTATCAAATAATTGTACAATCTCTCATACCATGCTCTTGGTGCTTGCTTCAGTCCATATAGTGCCTTGTGTAGTCTGCAAACCATGTTCCTCTTGCTTGGTTCAACAAATCCATCAGCTTGTTTAATGTACACTTCTTCTTCTAATATTCCATTTAGAAATGCTGACTTTACATCCATCTGATAAAATTTAAAACCTTTATAGGCTGCATATGCAAGTAAGGTTCTGACTCCTTCCAATCTTGCAACTGGGGTGAATGTTTCTCCATAATCAATTGCTTCTTCTTGTGCATAACCCTTGCATACCAGTCTAGCTTTATTCCTTGTTACTTCTCCATGTTTATTCAGCTTATTTCTGAATACCCACTTAGTACCAATTACATTTTTGTCATTCGGCCTAGGTACAAGTGTCCAAGTATTATTATTTTCAATCTTTTCAATCTCTTCATTCATGGCTTGTATCCAGTCTTCATTCTTTAAGGCATTTTTCACTGTTTTAGGCTCAAAATCACATAACAAGCATGTACCGTCTCTCAACTTACTTCTTGTCATAACTACAAAATCCTTTGATCCTATGATTTGATCAGGTTTGTGGTTCCTTCTCACATAATTTTCTAGAGTAGGTTCCTGCTTTGCTTCAGATTCATTGTTCTCATTCAGTTCAGGTTGATTCTGTGTCTCGACATCTTCATCAGATAGCTCGGACATTACCTCCTGTTGTCCGGCAACCTCATTCTGTGACTCGGCAGGTGCTAGTTGTTGCTCAGAAACCTCATTCTCAGGTTCAAGTAATACATTAGAATCTTCCTCATCCAGATAGACAAATGATTTATAACTTTTAGGTTCTTGTGTGCTTTCTGCTCCATTTCTTTCTGCATATTCATCAATTCTAACATTTGCACTTTCCACAATTTTGTTAGTGTTAGAATTCAAACACTTATATGCTTTACTTTTAGTTGAATATCCAAGAAATATGCCTTCCTCACCTTTAGCATCAAGTTTTCCATTTCTGTTATCCTTAAGTATGAAATATTTGCTTCCAAAAACTTTGAAATATCTTACATTAGGTGCATATCCATACCATAGCTCATAAGGTGTAGCATTAGTACCTTTCTTGACTTGTAATATGTTCAGGGTATAGACTGATGTAATTATAGCTTCTCTCTAATATTTTTGTGCAACACTCAATAAATTATAGTTAAGATCATTAGCCCAATATGCATTATCACATCTGATCTTGTCTGTCAATTTAATTGATCCTTTCCCTTTAACAAGACATGGTGCATCATTACCAAATTTAACATAACCGCCATTGCACTGATCTAAGGTTTCAAATTTATGCTTATCACCAGTCATGTGATGCGAACAACCATTGTTAATAATCCAATGGTCACCTTTACTCATATAAGAAATTAGTGCAGTTTCTCATCATCATCAGAATCATCTTTCATAGCAACATACACAACTTCTATATCATTTTCATCAAAATTATCAGTTCCACTGTCAGAAGATTCTTAAACTATATAGAAATATTTCTTACCTTTGTCTTTGTAATCCTTATACTTTATGAACTCTCAGTCATCCTTTCTATCTTTGTACTTGCTATCTCTTCTTTCATCTTTGTCATTCTTATCAGGACATCTAGCAACAATATGACCAACTTTGTTACATGAAAAACAAATGATAGGAAGTTTACCTTTGAATTTTCCTTTTCCTCTAGATAGTATTCTTGCCATAAGTGCCTCAAGTTCTTCCAAATTATCATCTATAGTGTCATTTTCACTGTTTACACATTTCTTTCCTTTCTTTGATTTCTTAAGGACCAACTGGGATCTAAATGTAGAATCAATAGCTTGTGGAGTGTAGTTATCAAAATTTGACATCTCAAATGTAGTAAGTCTGCCTACCAGACCTTCTAAAGTCAAATTTTTATTAGGAGTACATCTTAATTATTGAATTGCAGAGACTCTAATATCATATACAGGAAGAAGAGTTCTTAGTACCTTTCTCATAATGGTGTTATAGTCAATGGTTCCATTAGCTCCTCTAATAGCATTTATAACTTCTTTTATCCTACCACAATATTGAACTATATTTTCTCCTTCTTGCATTTTCATTTCATCAAACTTACCTCTTAAACTTTTAGATTTGGATCTCAGCACATTTGTATCTCCTCCATAGATAGTTGCTAGGGTATCCCACATCTGATTTGCATTTATACAGTTCTTTATGTCTTCAAATTCAGGATAGCTCAGGGATGATGCAATCTCCAACATTGCTTGATTGTGTTCCTGCTTTTCTCTTAACTATTCAATGGTGAGAGGTGTAGTTGGGACTACATAATCATGTTCAATATAGCACTTAGCAGCATCACCAATACCAGCTAGATGCAATTTCATCAAACTCTTCCATGCAGGGAAGTTATATTTGTTCAACTTTGGTACCTCCTTTTTATACATCTTGATCTTTTGCTCCAAGTTCCTTCAAACTATTTTCAAGAGACCAAAGCTCTGATACCAATTGTTAGAATGAATTTAGAATAACTGAGAGGGGGGATGAATCCATTATCCTAAGGTCTAGATGTACAAATTGAAACTTTATATCACTTTAAACAACTCAGATATGCTCGACAGTAACAACATAAGTCAACAACATAAATATGCACTTTACTGTTCAAATGTAATAAGCTTGTAGAACTTAATAGTAAAACACAACATAAACATTCACACAAGTTGACACCAACATTTAACGTGGAAACCCAAATTGGGAAAAACCACCAGTAACATGCTACCAAGTTTTCACTCTTCTAAAGTGAGCTATGCTAGGAGCCAACCCTGTTAAAGGTTACAAAACACATTGATAAATGTGACCTGGTTAAAGGATTTAATCACCCTGTCAAGAGTGGCCTAGTTAGAGGTCTTAGAAAATTCCACTTGAATGTCACCTTGCTTAAAGGATTGATACAATGACTATTAGGTCAACTTGGTTAAAGGATTTTGACTGATACAATGGTTAGAAAGTAATAAGTAGGTGTGATCTGATACATACAACTTACTTTGCAAATATAGATCCAATTCAGCTCTTATGCTAATTCACTGAGTGACCTCCATTCTCATTTCAATCTCCAGATCTGCTTGGAAATCTGTCAAGCAATCACTTTCACAACTCTCTGCTTCTCTGCTCAACCTTTTCTTCTAGATCATGCCAATCATTCAATTAACCATGCAATCCTCTTGCATACAATTTTCACATACACCACTACTTGAATAGCCCCTTGAGGTTATATTATACCTCTTCATCTAGGTAAAATAAATATTTTCTGCTTAATCAAGATCGTAGATCTTAGGTTAGGTCAGACCCAACGGATCTTTCCATCATTTACATTTAATTTACTTCTCCAAATTAATCACTAATTAAATCTTGGATCCATGCATTAATTACGGTTACCCATGCATTTAAATAGTGTGGACCAATCGTGCTTATCCTTAATTAACTTTACATATCCCAATAAATTCAATTATGTCGGCCAGGGATCTCAAATCTTAACAATTACCAAAATACTACTGCTCGGCCAACACTGTGTTCTTCCACCCTGTCATCACTATTTTCCTTGGAAATTTACTAGTTCTCGGTTGACACTTAGAAATTATGCTTGACATATACTGGTGCTCGGTCGACACAAATTTTTCTCGACATATACTGTTCCCAGTAAACTGGCATCTTGACTTAGTGTTATAGATAAACAACACATTACTTTTCCAATGTGCCAACTGATCAAGTACCCTTGTAATTTCTCATAACTCAACCATTTCACTCGGTCTTCTTGTTATCCTTGCCTTCAAATCTTCTTCAATAATCAATAGATATGGTACTCAAACAAATAGCAATAGTCTCACCAGTTAAGGTTTGACATCAATGACAAAACAACAATTGTTTACATTGTAGCTTTCCAACAATAACAACAGTGGTAAGATATGGAAGATCAAAGAAACAAGTGAGACATCAGTTTAGGGAGAGTCAGTAGATGCTACTGGATCTTTTCCTGATGGTAGTAAAATAGAATAAACCTAATTGGCCAATCATGGCCTTAGGGGGAGCATTAGATAAAGACATCAGAATATATCCCACCTCATAAATCATGGATTGAGCTCAGATGAGCTTAGGTATGAACATGGCCAACATCATGGAGTATATAGCTAAGAGTGCAACATTAGCCGACACATATATTTTATTCACGAGATCTAACAATCGATTGGACAGTATAGGGTAAAGTGAAATTTTATAACTTAAACATTGTATAAAGCACCATATGAAGATCTATTTTCCTACCATTCAATGAAGAGCGAGCTAAGGAAATCAGAGAGTAGAAAGATTCAGTCTATCCTACATTTTCAATGCGTGATCGATTAAAGAAAAAACTCAGAATTCAGCATGAAAGAGGTATTTACATCATCTAGCTATGGATGCACCTAATATATATGATTTTGTATATTGACCTAGGTATAAGTTTAAGAAACATCTATTCAAGTATTGTGAAGCAGACCTTGAAGGAGCCTTTTCTCAAACACCTACTGGAGTTTTACACGGAGAAGATATTAGGGCTAAAAATCACTATAAGTATGATATACTAGGAATTGATGGGATGTCAACTGAGATGGAGAATATGACTGATAATGGAATCATGAAAGATGAATACAAACACATTGATTAGTTGAGTATCATGAAAATTATGGATTTGTGCGAATTAGATGAAGATGAATGGTTCAAGATATTATTGAGCAGAGTACATGATCAATTCATTTGGATAGATGAGCAACCAGTAAAGATTTGCAGTGAGTTAATTCATGAAATTATAAGATTGGATAATACAAGAATCATTCCTATTATAGAGAAACATGTAAAGAAACAAGTTGAAACCCTAACACACTCGAAATGGGACAGGCGAGCAATGACTGTAAATGACATCTTTCAGCAATATGTAAGGCTAATTGCTATGATACTTGGATATAAATTCTACTACAGTAGTAGACCTAACTCAGTATCATTAGGAGTAATCATGATGACATGGAGAATGGTGAAAGATAATGTAAAGTATAACCTATGTGAGGTATTGGCACAACAATTTCTTGAAAATGTGAAACTAGTGAAGAAAGAAAGATCGAAGATCTTTAGATTTGGCTCACTATTGGTAAATATGTTTATCCACTTTGAACATAAATTTCTAGGTATGCACCCTAGTGGTTGGAAATCTGGGATACCTACTGGTATTCTAATCTCACATAGTTACAATAGACATAACAAGACATGGGTTGATGGTGAACTATTTGGCATGATAAAAATGCTACAAAGGCAGATGAAGAACATATACAGTCTATCTGATGACATAGTTGAGAAATAAAAGGATACAATCTGTTTCATGGTTGAAACTGATTGCATATGATTTGAGGCAGTTATACCAAGGAAGAAATGGTGTTATCCTATGGGATATGAGGTAAGTTCAGAGGTACTTAGTATGCAAGTTGAACATGTTCTTGCATATGAAATTGATAAAACTGAAGAAAGATGGGGAGCCTATGAGGAGAAATCAGCTAAGGTGAGAGAGGAGCAGACCAGAGGTCTGAGGAAAAGGAAAGTTGATAACCTTGTGTAGGACTGACAGAGGAAGAATTGAAAGAAGTGAAAAGGAAAATAGAAGAACGATCTTCTGGATTGGAAAGTGCTAGCACTGCAACCCTTCCCACTCCTGAGGTAGTGATGGTAGACAGTCCACCTCCTCCTTCACAGCAGACATCGCAAGAAGGAAATGATACTCCGAGAGTACACACTAGATCTAGCAATAAGACATCACCTAAAGAACAGATCATAGTAAGAGAAGAGAGGAAAAATGAGAAGCACATATGGAAGCCTGACATGAAAATGATTAAGCAAAGAGATATAGAATAAGGTAAACTAGTCACAATTGACAAATACTGTGACATGTATGGAGATTCAGACAAACTTAAGATTTAAGATATTGTGATTGATCATTTACTTACTTTCAAGAAGACTCTATTGGAAATTGAAGGAAGTATACCTAAAGACTTGTATGGGAGATTGGAGAGAAGAAAACACTTAGCATAGATAGAGGATGATATAATAAGGAATCAAGAAATTGACAACATGCTACCTGTGGTATCTATACAAGAAAGAGAAAGAATACTCAAAGAATTGAAACCCCTACTGAGAACTAAGATTAGACTATTGAAAATAATGGAAAGAATGTATGATGAGATCACTGAGGAAACACAGAAAGCATTGGAGAAAATTCAAATGAATCCTATCACTAAGGAGACTGCACTTCCTAAGACCACATTGCCTACACATCTAGGAATGGGTGAGAGTTCAATACCAGATGAGGCCAGAACTAAGAAGAGTGAAGACAATACAAAACCATATTTCTATGTTTCTAGTGTACCTATATCACTAGACACATCTAAAGATGAGAAGGACCCATTTGCAGAATTCATGGACAACACAATTACTGAGGAAGCTGAGTAGAAAGAGGAAGTAGAGAAGAAAAAACAGAGTGAAACAATTCAGGATGAAGGAAAGAAAGTACATGAAGAGAAAGTTGAGGCTAAAAATGAGGTAATCACATCTTCTATTTAGTTTTTGGTAAGGAAAGATAATTCAACAGATGTTGATGTTGATGGCATGAATGAAGATGAGCTAGTAAAATTATCTTTTACCGCACTTAATAAAGTAAAAGAGAGATCATAGAAAAAAGGTGACAAAAAGGCTAAAGTAATAACCATAGCAATTGATACTATGAAAAAATTGCTTCCAGTACCTATTGTTTTCCAACACAAAGATGATATTGAAAATCTAAAGATAACACTTGATGAATTTTATGGATGTTATGAGAGCTTGATCAAGATTGCAAAGGAGAAGGCAGAAAAGAACTACTTTGAGAAAAAGTTATCCAAAGTTTGCAAGTCCATCTCTTGGGACTTGAGAATTTTGAAGACCACTTCTGCTAATGCAAAGAGTTGCATTGGACATGGAAGAAAGCTATTCAGTTACTACATGAATCCTATTAGGCATGTTCAGAACATTGAAGACATCATTGCCAAAGAAAGGGCAACTTTGAACAACATGATAGACAGTTGTGAGATCTCTTCACAATCTGTGACATAACTAGACAAAGCAGTGACAAGAATATTGGATAAACTAGATATATTGAATATTGAGAAAGGGAGAGTGTTTACGAGATTCAATTTGCTGAAGAGTTTAATCATTCCTAAGCTATCCATTATTGAAGCACACTTATCAGACTTGGAGAAGATTGGAGACTCATTGAAAAATTATATGCCTACAGAGTTAAAAGAAGTAGAGACTGCATCATTTTCATTGAATGGGCTAATTCATGTTATCCAACTATTATTGAAGTCATGGAGTAATGAAGTACAGATCTTGGAAGATTCCTTTCAAGATGTTTTGAAATTGGTGGAGCAAGCACTGATTTTAATATTTTATATGCACCTTTGTCAATGTTGTCAAAGGGGGAGAAGAGAAGAAGAATGATCAGAAAGAGAAAGAAGAGAAAAATGTATAAGAGAAGAAAAGAGAAAATCAAAATAGAGAAGGAAAGACAGTTTTGTTGGAATACTTAGTCATTTTTTTGTTAAGTGTTGCCATCAATGCCAAAGGGAGAGATTGTTGGCAAGTGATATATTTTTCATGGTGAGATCCATTTTTTGGTTTTCATTTAAAGAAACACATCTGGGTTACAAATAGATTCTTATAAAGTTAAGTTTTGATGACGCTAAAATTGACTAAGTACAAAAGCAGAGATACATAGGTATTTTGGGTGTCAAAGATCAAGATCAATGAATTAGGGAAAGAGAGCTTATAGGAAGATAGTATGAGGTATATGTGACCTCCACCTAAGATAAATTTTTCTTATGATATGTTTACAGAGAGTTAGAGAGATTTGAAGGCAGACAGACAACAACAGAACAATGATACAGAGCAGTTGGACGGAAGCAAAGATTGAGAGAGTATGACATGGACTCCAGGCAATCGGAGTTGGATTATGGTTGTTGATAACCTACACTTTGATTATGTAAGAGCGCCGACTTTGCATTTAATATTTTCCTTACTAAATGTATTTGTATTGAGAGACGAATTTGTAATATTTGTATTGGGAGTCGACTTTGTAAAATTGTGAGATATATATGCAAGATATTTTTGATAAAGATATGTGTGTGATAGAAGTGATAATTGAATAATAATTTTTGGATGTGATGTGCGAATAGCAGAGCAGAAAATGACAGAGATCATTGATGAACTATAAAGGAACTATCTAAGCATTAGTGATGCTTGTTTTGTTCATGACTGAGAACACTTTGTAAACAAAATTACTTTGTAAGAGCTGTAAGCTTAGTTGGCCCCTAACAGGGTGTTGTGAACCTTTAACAGGGTTGTTATTCCTTTTACAAGGAAATTTACTATGTAATATTCAGCTCCTAATAGGGATAGGTCTCCTTACAGGGACATTATACTTTAGTACATGCTTGTGGGTACCATCCCCACCAAGGTTTTCCCTTGGCCAGGGTTTCCTCAACAATAAAATATGATGTTATGAGTACTGTGTTATTTGCTTATGTTCTATTCATTTTTGCATGTATATGGTTAATGTTTAATTGGTTGAAAAGTTTTAATAAGTGTTGTAATACTGATTCACCCCCCTCTCAGTATTACCTAATCCTAACAGGATTGTCCTATAATACATTGTCACGTGGGATTCTATGGATTTCAAATACTTTTCAGTGCACTACAAAAAATTTGAGATTCTAGAGTTAATTCGAGATTCTAGAGTAGGAAAAAGTAGTCTCTTATTATGTTTTACATATAATACCTTTGATAATATTGCTCTAGCAATAATAGGTATGCATCTCTTGGGTTTTCTTTGCTATATATTGGGCTAATTAGATTTCTCTTTCTCCCTCAAGATAAAACTCAAAGAAATATAACATTCATTTCTTTTACTTCAAAATTATGAGATTGATAAATCACATATTTTTGTTTAACTTCCCTTTTGAGTCTTGACACATTACAAGATTCTACTTCTTAGGAGTCCAAAAAAAGTGGATCTCAAATGTAGGTGGAAATGGAAGATGTATAGAGATTTCAAGGACACAAGATAGCGGGAGGATTTATTTTTTTAACTTTTGAAGCTTACACATTTTCGTAACCAAGTCTTCAATCATTTGCAAAATATGTAAAATGAATAAATGTACAAGCATGTGAAATGCAGAAATTAAATTATAACAGTTTACCAAAGCCTTAGAAACAATATTGTTTGGAGAAAACAAAAAGCTGCTGGAGGATATTTTGATGAAAGGTGGTGAATACTCTCTTTAAAGACCCTACAAATATTATGATAAAAACTAATGGAAAATGCAGTTTCGTGGAAACCTGGCTCTCCTTAATATTTTTGGTAGATACAAGTTTATTTTTTCAATTAAAATTAATATGATATACAATTTATATGCCCTCATCATTTCATTCAGGGTAGTTATCCTCTATATAATTATCTATCTTGGTTTTCCCTTGCCATATAGATGCATGGTTCAGATAAATTAAATGGAACAATACTTAGTTACACAAGGCTTAATTTTTCTTGCTAAAATTTAATCCTTTTGAAATAGAAATTTTAATAATACAAAACTTTAACTTGCTATGGTACTGGAATAACAATGCTGGTAAGCTTTGGGAATCATTTAACTACCAGAAGCTTCACAAGGGAAAGACTTGTCATGTGAATCTTAAACCAATGGATATATTGATGACTTTATGCCTTTGCATTTTTCATGATGTTAGGATGTTTACATTTCTCCTTGGAAATGACATTTCAAGCATGTTTATAGTTTTGCTTTATTTTCTACTATAAGCTATTGTATTGAATATAATTAATATGTACATGAAATATGCAACTTTAAGACGTGCTTACTTGATAATTTTGAAACCTTTTGGTACATATTTTTATTTTCTTTTTATAGAGAGAAATGAATGTTTTCAAGTTCAAATTAAAACCAATCAAACTTTAAATTGTTTAATCTAGAAGATAATTTTTAAATGTCGCCACTTTTTAGTGTTTGACTAATTCCATTTTATCAAAACATTCATACTACTATATTATTACTGATTGCATAGTGTAATTAGTTGCATGATTGTCTAAGATCATATATTTGAATGCAATTGTAGATATCTATTCAAACTAATATTTTTCTACATTTATCTACCAGGTAATTATGCTGGATGAGCATGAATTTGCAATGAGTGAAAATTAAAGAAAAATAGGAAGAATGTGGGGCAACATTTGGAGAGTTAAGTCATAGTGTACATTCTAGACTTTTTCCTGGCCAAACTCATATTTGATATTGTAATGCTTTGTGAATTCCCAATAACTAAAGATGCAAAAGGCATATGCCTATCAGATTTGAACTTCAACTAAGAACTAAACATTTAACATAGTCTAGCTGAATTTTATAGAGGCAAACACGATATATGCAAGTTACTAGTAAGTCGAATATGTGGAAAACCATGTAAATCATATTCTAAGTATAGTAGTATTAAATTTGAACTTGGACTAAGAACTAAACATTTAGCATTGTCTAGTAGAATTTTATAGAGGTAAGCATGATATATATGCAAGTTTGAAAAAATCATGTAAACAATATTATGAGTATATGGATTTCACAAATTTGAATTATTCTCTATTATTATTGGATATTATTCCTATTTGCATATTATTACTATTTATCATGCTTTTGCATTTTGCAGGAACTTTAGCTATGATACAACTCTTGTTATTTGCATTACATTAATTTCATCACACTTGTCATTCTTAAAACATCTAATCTATTAACGATGATTAAAATTGAAGGATAGACGAAGAGACATAGAAGTACGACCATGCTTGGATGGTTTGGACTATTTGAATCCCCTATTTCTTGTCTCTTCTCAAATCCTAATAGTAATGGCAGCGAAAAGAACTAGTCACTGCATAGTAATAGTTAGAATGGGAACTTATCCATGCTAATACTCATTATAAAACTTGAATCTTGATATTCACAACACTTATTTGTACTCGGTCTTGCTTGAGCACTCAAACTCTTGGCCATGGAATTGCAAATTTTTGGCTCCTGAAATTAATCTCAACATATCATTCAAATGTAATGATCCATGTTGATGTCATACACTGGCGCTCAAGTCTTCACACATTTATTCTTGTAGAAACACTTAGTTGCTAAGGCGACCACCAAGGTTCAGGCCCCTATGGGGCCACTGCACTCACATGCATTGTACCTTCCATGGGTCATTTAACTTGTAGGTTTGAACAAGTGAAGTGTGGGGAATGATGAACCTTACAATTATCCTCGTGAAAAGAGATCCTTCGTAAATAGTCTTTTTAAGCTTGAACCAAACTAAAAACCCAAATTTCCCAAATAAAAAAAACATTGGTCTCAAACTACTGTCCCTTTATTGTGGTCACTGACCTCTTTTCCATGGAATATATCTTCTAATTATGACTTACACTTAATATCACACCTTACCTGCATTCATAAACCATTTTGAGTGATGTAGGGTATCCACATAACAAGACAATTAATATTAAAAAAAATCAATTTCCCTTCTTGCATTAGAAACTGAATGTGGAAAAGTTTAAGTTTAGAAAAAAAATAAATTATATTCAATAAAGTATGGGAGAGGGGAGGGGGATTTAATAATTTTGTTTATAATTCCTTCAAGTGGGTGCATAACCATTTTGGTGGGGTTGCAAGTTTTCTTTTCCAGCTTGCTTTCAGAAGAGTGTGTGAGTACCATCTTTTTTTTTGGGTTGCATGGTATTTTGTGGGGTGGAGTGTGTGTGGGGTAGAGTTTTTTGGAGAGAAGTTTTTAGATCTTTTTCTTAGGTCTGATAAAAAACCAAGAAATCAATTTTGTATTGTGAAGCCAATTGCCTTGGTTGACTGCATTGTAAACCCATTTCAAATTTCAATAAATTTTTTAAGAAGTTTGTTTGCATAAGATGCTGTTTGAATCTATCTAATTTTATATTATATCTATCAGATTTATTGTTTGTTTGAAGTGTGTTGTAGGTGTTTTCTTAGAGGTTTGTTCAACCCTCTGCATAAGTGGCATCAAAGCTAGTGTTCTTGAGTGTGCAAGTAGACTGCGGATTGTGAGGCAAATTGACACCAGGACCTAAGGTCAGAGTTGTGAGGAGAAGTCCCTGAACATGTAAGAAAATCATCAAATGTGAAGAAGTTTGCACTAAATTTCTTGAAGTGGGTTGAAGGAAGTGTATCTTTTGTATACAGGTAGATTTCCAAGAAGGGAAGCAGTTTGTAACTGAGATAATGAATTTGGAAGTGGAAGTAGAATCATCAATTTGAGGTAACTTTTCACTGAGAAACTTACACATTAGGTGTATTTTGAAAAGAGAAGAGAAAGAGAAGATAAAGGTAAAATAGGTATTTCTTGCTACATAATGAAGGGAATAGATGTGAGACCAAGTGTTTGAATTTTGGACTTAGAAGAAAGAATTAATTTATGTAGACTTCAGAAATAGATAATAGAGATAAGAATTATAGTATGTATGATGGATGATATAGAAGAAGAAATGGAAGAGACTTTTGGAAGTCTAATTAAAAGATGCAATTATGTTTAAAAAAAGGAGAAGAAAATAAGTGAAAATAATAAGATTTCAAATAGAAAGAGATGGTGGAGAATGGGATGAAGGATCTCATGAACAAAGTGGCCATATCGACCACACTAATTAGAAGTAAGAATAGAATTTTATATTTTGTTTTAGAGTAACTTGAAGAGGAAAGTGAGAGTTATCTCGAAGCGGTAACAACGTTGAGTGTTGTTGATTTGAGTAGTGCAACAAAGAGTGATAATGATAGTATATTTGGTCATAAGTTTGAAGATGAAGATGTGATTGAAAAAATTCTTGAAGAAGGTAAATTAATAGAAGACATGAGAGTTTTTATGACAAGCCAAGAAGATACTCAAGATGTGGAAGTTGAGATGATAGACTTTGTGGGTCCTAAATCTGACGAAGAACTTAGTCAAGGTGAAGAAGATGTGGTAACAATTAGTGATAATGAAGGGGTTGTAATGAAAGAAGTAATGCATAATATTTTTAACTATTATAATAAAAATGAGAGGGGATTGTATATAGATGAAAAGACTGAAGCATATAATATGAAGAGATATGTTGTAGTAGTAGAAAAATAATAGGTGAAAGAGATAAAGTTATATTTTCTTGAATTTTTGAAAGATGATTTTCATGTTTAGATAAATGAGGTAGTGAATACAAACGAGATGGTATAGATGGATGCTATTAGTGTTGATTTATATGTAGGGAAAGATTTGTATAATGAAGCAGAGGATATGAGAAGTGAGGAAATCATGGTAGAAGGTGAAAGAGAATTTGTAGAAATGGTAGAGAAGGTAATGCCTTATTTTCTTGAATTTGAGAAGAATAAAATTAATGTGCATGGAGTAGAAGTGAAAAATGAATTCTTCTATTTCCATGAGTTTTCTAGTACAAATTTGTAAGTAGGTGTTTTGAAGGGTAGTGAAGAAGCATGTTATATGAGGATAATTGAAAGTAAATTAAATTACTTTGTGGTAAATAAAAGTGAAGTGCAAATATTATGGAGAAGGATGGAGAGTGCTCCAAGTAGATGCTGAAAAAGAGAAAAATGAAATAATATTATGTGAAATTTCCACAACGATGGAGTTCATTGTAGATTGTTCCTAATCTCAAAGGTTAATTCTATCTCCCAATTCCACTGTTCTGAGCCTATGCTCACAAAATTTCTACCATGGGTATCTGATGTAGGGCATCTACATAGCAAGACAATTAAGATTAAAACAAATTCAAATTCCCTTTTTCTTGTATTAGAAACTAAATGGAGAAAAGTCTAAGTTTAGCAAAAAAGATAATGTTGTTTAGTAATGTATGGGAGAGGGGAGGGGGGTTTAATAATTTTGTTTCAGAATGCCTTCAAGTGGCCGTATAACCATTTTGGGTTAGCTTGTTTCTAGAAGATTGTGTGCATAGCATCTTTTTTATTGGGTTACATGGTATTTTGTGGGGTTGAGTGTGTATGTGAGGTAGAGTTTTTTGGAGAAAAGTTTTAGTTTTTTTTTCTCAGGTCTGAGAATAGACCAAGAAATCAGTTTTGTATTGTAAATTCAATTGCCTTGGCTCAATATGTTGTAAATCCATTTCAGTTCTCAATAAGAATTTCAAGGAGTTTGTTTGCCTAAACTGATGTTTGAATCTATCTAATTTGCTTCTGCAAATCAGATTGCTCTTGTATTTAAAGCGTATTACAAGTATTTGCTAAAAGGTTTGTTCAACCCTCTGCATCACTGAGCCACTTGTAATATCTAGTTGTTGGTATTTTAAATCTCTTATACAAATATAGATCCTCTGATAGTCATATCCTGAGAGGCTTCTACCATTTTTAGTCAACTATTGTTAAAAAATAAAACAAAGTGGAACTTTTACTTTTCGTTAAGCATTTTTAATCAGTTGGGGTGCAAGTCAACATTCTATTTGTGAATTTATTCACACTTTACATGTTGAATAAAATGTGAGCATCCAATGTGATACCAATATTTGAATCTTATGTTTAACATTGGGTTGGATGGAGTTCCTTTCACATCAGATGACTATATGAGTTGACTTTCAAAATATACTCACTTGGACACTCTCAAGCTCTATAAGTGACCAATTCTGTCAGCTCAGGGACAAACCGCGCATTGATAGAATATAAATTTAAGGATTCAACTTCTAAATTAATAAAATAACTTATATGAATATTTTCTGTATATGGTAGGAGATCATTTTACAATCAGTTTACAAGGAAGAAAATTTTGTAGTTTAATCAAGTGCTTGTTTGAAACTCTTCCAAAGAATTCTATTTTTATTAAATAAAAATTAGAGATAGTTTCCCCTAAACCAAGGAAATAATGAGTTTATATTTGCATGATCTTTAAATATCAAGGTGTTTCTTCTCATGATTATCTTGTTAGCTAACAGGCTTCCTCTTTGGGATTTCTCGCAACTGGATTTTGACTCATGCCAGAAAGTCACTACTGATAAACAATTTCAAACTAATAGTAGCTGGTTTGGAGAGTAGGGTTTTTTGCACTTATAATGTTTACTTGCACATACCAAATGATAATTTATTTCCATGTGGTAGAACATACTACTGGTAATATTCAATTTATTCATTTGGTATGATAGTAGTTCAAATAGTTATGACTTGCATATGTTGAGATTCACAGATGCTTCCTGAATGTTGAGTTTCACACACGCTTTGACGACCTTCAAAGTAAGAAATGGATCATTGTGGTTGGCACTTTTGATGTCAAATCTAAGAGTGCTTCTTTGAATCCCTTTAAGTTTGATCAAACATATTACACTTCCAAAAAGAATAAAAATGTACTAATAGCAACCAACTATCATTCCTTTGCAAAATATGACAATATTATGCTCATTACAAGCTGAGCATCCAATGGTTCAAACCAACGTAGGGATACATAAAATGATGATGGTGTATCTTTTTCATTGGAAAAGATGCATGGTTTTCCAATGTTTGAATCATGACACCGTGCTTGGGCCCATATGGCCACCTTTACTTCTCAACCACTTTCATCCCTTTAGCATTTGTTTACATTTTTGGTTCCCTATTATAGCCACTATAAAGAAGATAACAGGGAGAAGCTTGGTCATGTCATAAAACTGCTACCTATTGCAAGTTTTGAGATTACACTGAAGGGCACCACGTATAGAATACAATTGCTCTTCTTTCACAAGTGCTTATGTCTATCTCATATTTTTTTAGGCCATATACTTTGGTTCTCTCTATAAGGAATCTGAGGCAGTGCATTTTAACCATCGTTTCTCTTTATGTACTGATACATTGCTCGACCTCGCTGAAAATATCTATTTTGAGATGAGTTTGCTGAGATTTTGACATTTTTTGAGACTTCAATTTTGATTTCTTTTGTGTGTGTGTTTTTTTCCTGTGTTTTGATTATTTTTTCTTGGTGAGAAGTTAGATTTAGAATTCATTTTGTTGTAGACCGATCCCATTTTTTTTTAGGTTTACAACGACCAATTTGTATTTGCTAGAAAGCTTCAAAAGCCGTTCAACCAAAACTATTTTGTGCAGATCTTATCATTGCCAAATTATCTATTGATGCTTTCATAATTTGTATATACATGCTTACCAAAGCATTTATAAATACAAAAATTAAAAAAAAAAACTTTCTGTCATTCGTTGGTGGATACCCGCAATTTATTTTGAAGCTTCCATTTGCGATGGTAAAGGTTGTGGAATTTAGAATTTGCAACTGACTACATTTGTTTGAGGTTTTAATGCCTTTACACAGTCCATTTTAGGGGTTGCATGCAGTCATCACAAACCTTGAGACATCATTTCCTTGAGGCATTCTGCGAGACAATTTGCGTGCCTACTCTTTGGTTCCACAATTTGCATTGTATTTGAATTTTTTTTTTGACAAATCTATTTAGTGCAAATCCTTTAAAAATTATGCTTGAGACCACGTTTCTTTGGGGTATATAGGTATAGATAGTCCACATCTCCTTTTGTGCCTCCATTGGAAAGATATGTTTGCGTTGTTTATCTGTTGTAGACACCTAAATTTGGTCAGGTGTATTTTAATCAATCAGAAGACAATTTCATCAAATCAAATGGACCGATCAAATCAAAATGGACTAAATTTCATCAAATCAAAGGATAAATTCATAAATATATTGATTAATTAAATATAAACCTAAAAGGGATAAATCTAATCTTTATAATTGATTTAATCAATTAATTGTATAGTTTTAAATCAAAAATCAAAATCAACCTATTCCTTACATGGCTAATTTAATTAATTAATACAATCAATTAAATCCTTATTTATTTCAATAAAGGGACAAGAATTTGAACAACCAATGAGAATCAAGGATTGAAAGCACATGGATCACCCCAAACTTTTCAATCTTGATCACTCAGTTTGAACTTTTAAATCCTCACCACTCAATTTGTTTCTTTGTCCCAACCTTTGAGACCACCATTTAAATGGTCTCCCCATTTGAAACCATTTGAAAGCATTCAACTCAACCAAGATTTAATCATGATCAACTTAACTCTACCCACCACCCTTGGGAAATCCTATAAATACTATTCATTTTGAGAGCATTATCAATCCTAGACATTCATGAGAAATTGCATCCTTACTATAGAGAAATTCATTGAGATCATAAGCATTTGAGAGTATAATTGAGCATAATTTGAGCAATTGAGAACATAATTGAATGAATTGCATTTGCAATTTGAGAGTTGTGATCTAGATTAGGCATCATCTTACACAAATTCTCATTCTAGGACTGTCACTTTTGGAGATTAAGGCTGAGAGCTCCAATAGCATGTTTAGATAGAGATCCATGGAATTTTAAATGCTAATATTTGTTAATTCTTAGACTAATTATATTATTATTTCCATAGAATTGATAGATTGCACCTTGATTTCATGAAGGTATAGTTTCTATATGCAAAAAATAGCGCCCACTATGGGGCTTTAGGCCTCTAATCTCCATTTTTATTTCATTTTTGCATGTTTGTATGTGTTCTTGTCTATTTTGCAGGCTTTAGGAAAAGTCTCATGTACAAGATAAATACTCATGCCTATAAACAGAAAAGCCATGCGTAGAAGTCCTTCATTCATCGTGTAAAGCAGCAAAGGCTTGCCTGTTAGATAAATATTCACACCTGCAAACAACAAAATCACACCTACAATATTTCTTCTACCGCATGCAATACTTCTTATCTCACATTTTCTTTTCCTTTGTTACACATTTGAATGCTATCTTACACTTACTAGTGCTTAAAGTTACGCATAGTAGCCTGGAAGATAGTGCTTGCAATAGGTTACAGTTGCGCTTAGACTGCAGAAAAGTTGTGCATGTAAGCTATTAAATGATGCGTATAGTTATATGTGTTTTTCAAGTTATAGAATATTAAATTATGATAATTGACAGTCTGCGTTTTCTATTTCCGCAGATGAATAGGCATCCTAAGGTCCAAAAACTAGAGAACCAAATATACAAGGAAAGAAAGGAGGTAATAATTTTCAACAAACATGCAAAAGAGCTTCATAATTTAGCCATTTTGGAAAATTTAGAAAAAGAAGAAGCATCATATAATCATTTTGTCAAAAGTTTTCAAGCATACAAGATTAAGTTTCCCTCATTGAATTAGCAATAAGTTTGATAAGATATTTAATTTATTTTGTAAAATTTAGGAAAGATCTTTGTATTTGTTGTTATTTCAATTTCTTTTGGTTTCCCTTCACTTTGGTGGTTTTGTTGACTAACTTGTTGGAGGAGAAGGAGAGGGAATGATCGTCACTAGGAGAGTATAAGAAACAAGTAAGAAATCCTCAAAAATGCACCTAGCCTTTGCTAGCTATAAGGACAAGGTATTTTTCTAAACAAGCTTGTATTTTCTAAACTTGTGGAAATTTTCAAAGTTCTAAATATAGCTTAATAGGGCAAGCCTATTATTGTTCACTCAAGGAAAACATTAGGTATATTCTCTCAACTTTTTGAAGTTGATAAAAAATCCAAAAGTGTTGGAGTTGAGTGATAGAAAGAAAGGTGGTAATTGAACCAAACACTTCATTTTCTAAAAAACTCCTTGTTAAGAGGTTCAAAATTTACAACTTTGTGTTTAAAGTGTTTGGAATTGGAAAAAATAGTAGGGATATGCTCTTCACTCTTTGAGTGAATCAAAATCCCCAACCTGCTTGATTCGATTCATTATTGCTTTTATATGAACATGCTAGATCTTTAGAGGGCCTACCTCCTGAGAATAGCCTTACAAGGACAGTGAGAGGGAACGACCCAAGTGGGTGACAATCACTTTAGCTGTGATATACATCCAACCCACTATAATATAAAAATATTCATCCTCAAAAGGATCGAATGACAAATAGGTGCTAAGAATCTTCACCTCCTCTAGTAGTCCTTAGGGATTGTGAAAAATCATGTTTTTATGTGTGTTGGAGGCCCTCTTCAAAAGGGTATAAGAGAATTTTCACTTTTTTGAAAATATTTAAATCTACAAACCCTATTAAATTAGCAAGACTACCTTATTAGAGCCATGTTTAAAAGCCAAAATTGACCTTAGGTAGCTTTCTTGGAAGAGATTCTTGTTTTGTCCCATTATAACGTCCAAAAAAACACTTTGTGTTGTTTAAGGTATAGAAACAATTCTTTGCTGTGTGTGTTGTGGTTGTTTCTCAATTTTCAAACAAGAACATCCTGAAATCTGATCACAAGAACCTTAAACTTTTAAAAATCATCAAAAACAGTGATAGATTCATTTTAACTGGTGAAGTTGCGCATACCAATCTTATTTTCATGTGTGTCAGCAGTTGTGTTGCGCGTAAACAAACTCAAGTTGAACGCATCAAGGTTTAAGTTGCGCGTAATCACTCTTCAAGTTGCGCATACAGAAGTGAAGTTGCTCGTGCTAACAACCAAATGCCGCATATAATATCCTGAAGTTGCGTGTATGTGCTTTCGAGTAAGCGCACACACATCAGTGAAGTCTCGCATACCAACAAGTGAAGTTGCGCATATAGACTGAGAAACCAAAATAGGAGCATTTCCTGAGGGTTTGAGAAAAATGGATTTTCATATCTGGATACCCATTTGGACATTGTACCTATTCATCACATTACTTTGATTAGAATCCCTCATCTTTGGACAATTCAAAAAACCATTTAGGGATTGGTCAATATGATAAAAGCCAAGAATTATTGATTTATGCTCATGCCAGATTTCACCCAATTGCACTACATAAAGTCTACCTTGTAGTCAGACGGTACTTATCTAAGGTAGGAACTTCCTTTTCCAAGTGATATCTCTACTTCCTCACAAAAAACACATGAACTAACAAAAGAGGTAGAACCAAATAGGATGGCTTTTCCTTTTGGAAATATGGATCTCAACCTCATTAACCTTGCCATCAAGGATAACCCTAACAATAATGAAAATTATTAGGTTAACAACAATGGGGCTAATGGATTAGGATTTGAGTCTAACAATCAAGGGGTAGACAATAATAATGGAGGTAGTACTGACCCTAATGACAAAGAGGCTACCAAAGAGAAAGTCAACAAAGTGGCACAAAGTCTGTTCTTCATGAAACTCATGGAGAAAGTATTGGAAAGAGATAGGGAAAAATACTTCCTAGACCTAGCACAAGCGGGGAGTAAACTCCCTCATAACTATGATGTTGATAAGTTAAAGAAAAAATAAGATGAAACCAACCCTATCGACGTCATGAACAAACAATTTAAGTTATTCCAAATGCAGTTCGAAACCATGAAGAAAATGGGGGCTCCTAAACCCTTCTCTATCAAAGCATTGTGTCCAATCTTATTTTACAAGACCTTAATTATGGTTCTATTCCCTAGCAATGCTATTTTTCCTAAGTATGATAAATATGACTTGGAGCATCTGATCCTCAAGATCACTTAAGGGAATTTTGTTAATGTTGGAGTTCATGCATGATACAACATATTTAATGAGGTTATTCCCAAGGAGCCTTGGAGGAATGGCGATGGAGTGGTTTTCCAAGTTACCCTCTGGTATTCACACTTTTGAGGAATTGGCTTCAAAATTTGTGATGCATTATTCATATAATATTAAACATGAAGTCGCAATGACCAATTTATGTAATAAAAAACAACGTGAGGGAGAAGGATTATTTCTTTTCCTACAAAGATGGAGAGCGGTATTTTCTAGATACCCTCGAAGCGTGCGTGAAAAGGAAAAGATGGATATCTTCATTAATAGCTTGAATAATGAAATGAACTATCGGTTGAGGTTAAAATTCCCGCGATCTTTTCAAGACTTGATTGAAAATTAAGTTACTATGAAGGAAGTATTAGTAAAAAGTGGAGAACTTAAATTCTACAAGGATAACAAGAATACTAATAACAATACTTCCAACAATAAATATAATAGGGCTCCTCCTAACAACAACCAGTTTTGGATGAAGAATAATAACAAGGGTGTGGTTAATGATGGAGCTGTGGAAGCAAACAACTTGAAGGCTACTCCATTTAATCTCACAAGAGGATCCAATCAAGATAATAATGTAAATCAAGAACCCAAAGTTACTTTCAACAATAGTAACAATAACAACTTTGGGAATAGTCAAGAGGCTAACAAGCCTAAACCCTTCTTTTCTCCATCACCTAGAAGGAAGTTCACAATCTTGGGTTAACCGCTTGAAAATACATTAAGAACCCTCATTGAGAATAAGATTATTGACTTGCCTAGGGATCAGCCCTATGAGACACAAGTGAAACCTTCTTGGTGGAGTGAGTCAAATCATTGTGAATATCATAGAAATCGAGGACATAAGACAAATTATTCCATGCACTTGAAACATGTGGTACAAGACCTCATTGATAATGGTATGATTAAAGTGAAAGGACCTCAAAACAATGAATATCACATAGCATTCAAAACCCCTTTCTTCAAGCATGAGAAAGGTGAATCTTTAAATGCTAATAACAAAGGTAACAATGGAAACAACTCAAGAGGTAATAATAATGTTAACTTTACCCATAGTTATGATAATACTATTAATTACTTATCCGAACATGATAGCACTATCAATGTTGTGGTAATAAAAGGACAACGAAAAAAGGAGACCTCTAATGTTATTATTAGGGGGCAAGCAACAAGAATTACCTTACGAGGAAGTACCCCTAGAAATTTTGGTCCTACACAAGAAAATACTTTGGATAAACAAGCATCTTCTTCAACAAGGTCTTATAGTCTAGTGGATCAACTACAAAAGACTCCATCTCAAATTTACATTTTGGAGCTATTGAAACTTTCTCCCAATCACAAAGAAATCTTGGAGAAAGCTCTTGTGGAAACTACCATTCCTGAAAATTTGGAAGAAGAAAGGTTTTCAAATATGGTGGGTCATCTCATAGCACCTCATTGCTTATCATTTTTAGAGAAAGATGAGATGTACATAAACCATCCTCAAAATCTTCCCTTTCATATAGAGGTTTTGATTGAAAAACACCATGTTAAAATAGTCCTGATTGATGGAGGAGTCGGTTTAAACATTTGTACCTTGAACCTAGTCAAAGCTTTAGGGTTATCCAAGTCATCTATTGATCCCAAGAAACAAATCAATATAAAATATTATGATGATTAGGAAAGATCTTCTAAAGGAATGGTGGGTTTACCCATTCAAGTGGGTCATATCAAGAAAGATACCATTTTTCAAGTCCTTGACATGAAATTAACTTATAATATTTTATTGGGAAGGTCATGGATTCATGAGATGCAAGCGGTGCCTTCGACCTATCATCAATGTATCAAGTTTCCATACATGGGTAAAGAAATAACTATTGGAGGAGATTCAAATACCTTTCAATATTGCAATATGGTGAAACCTCTTCATGAGTTATTTATTCCACATAATAGGTAAGGAGTTATTCCTAGTGTCATCATCGAAGAAACCAAAGAGGAAGGTCCTAATTAGACATTAAATGCTACATCTACTTCAAGTCCTAACGAAACTAACTTACCTACATCAACTAAGGGAAAAGAGAAAGTTAGTTCTGAGGGTCAAAGTTCCAATGAAAATTCAGTCAAAGTTTCTAAACCAAAGGAAGGAATTTTGAGACCTTCTAAGGATGAAAGAGAACAAACTAAAAAGGAAAAATATCAAAATATGAGTGAGATGATGCATAAATTTGAAAAACAATGCATAATCAATTTAAAAGGAGTAGGGGAATATACTGTTTCCCTATTTGATTTACCTACTTCCCCAAAGACACATGGGAAGCCGTCAAATTCTCATCCACCTCAAAAATAAAACTCTCATTTTGTAAGAGAGAGTGACCAATCAGCCATGGAAAAAGAAGATAGAAAATTTTTACAATGACTTTATAAAGATGAAGATAATTCAAATAATCCTGTTGAAAGAGTGCAACATGTCACCATCCAAACTGATCAATATGGAAAGAGATTTCAAATAATGATAAAGATGAGGTACAAGGGAAGATCACCCTTGGGAATCATAAATAAAGGCTTGCTAGAACCTATCCAACCTCCTTGGAGGTTAAAGGATGAGAAATGAGGAATAATGTATCAAGAGAAATAAGTTGGTTCAAGCTCTAGACATGATTCTTATGAGCATGTACATATGTTAGAATCTGAGAGTGAAGATGAATCCAGAGAATATGAATGGGATTTCCTATCCAAAGATTCTTGTCATGAAAAATAGGTAGATGTCATTCATACCTATGCTTCTATGCCTAATGCAAAAAATTAAGCCAATATGGATCAAGGGCCGAGTTCTACACATGTGCCAATTGTTTCTCAAGAATCAAATGTAGGACAAGCATCTAGTGACAACCAATGGAGAGGTGAACCTTGGGTACCTTCCTGGGGGGGTGGGGATTCAAATGTTAGATTTAATCCACACACATTTTTCCCATAGAAATCCATGAGGATTCTAGTGAAGAGAATTTTGATCCGACTTCTATGGAACACCTCGAACAAGCACATGTTATTGACTTGAGTGATACAATGTACGAACCTTCAAAAAAATTTATGTCCTTAAAACCTTCAAATGAAACCTTACCTAATGAGTCCTTAGCCCTTATTCATCCTAAGCTTATTGATTGGGACTTAACCGAACTTAATGACCTACTCTATTTTCCCAATGGAAATGCTATGGCCCAATACCTTAATGCGGTTGAGCCATCTTCCACCAACTAATTCAATCAAAACATGATGATGGAAGTAAGGGTCCAATCTAATAATCCACAAGATAAAAGAAAAAATAGAAAAAAAATGAAAAGGTCTAGTGGTGAAAACCACCATGTGGCAGTACTAGACCCCCAAAAAGTAAAAATAACTAATGTTTCCAAATGTGAAAACTCAATTGTGGCACCTAAGGAAGAGATATTGGATAATTTACCTGAACATGAAGAAGGGAGATCTCCTATTCTCATTGAGCCAACAAAAAAGGTCAACATTGGTACCAAATTGGAACCTAAATTTATTCACTTAGCAACATCATTGACTCCAACAGAAAGGAAGGATTTCATAGAATTCTTTCAAGCAAAGCAAATCAACTTTGCATGGTCGTATGCAGACATGCTAGGATTGGATCCAAGTTTCATAATGCACCACCTTAATGTGAGGCCCGACATAAAAATTGTGAAGAAAAATTTAAGAAAAATGCATCCCCATGTGGTTTTATTGGTTAAGACAGAATTGGAAAAGTTACTAAAAGTTGGCTTCATAAGAGTCATAGCTTATGCAGAATGGATTTCCAATATTGTACCTATTGCTAAATATGAAAAATCCATTCGATTATGCACAGATTTTAGAGACCTTAACCTTTCTTTCCCTAAGGATGATTTTCCATTACCTAGCATTGATGCTATATTGGATTTGACAGCATGACATTCCATGTTTTCATTGATGGATGGATTTAGTGGCTACAATCAGATTCAAATTGCACCCGAGGATCAAGAAAAGACCGATTTCACTTGCCCTTGGGGTAATTTTTGTTGGAATTTTATTCTCTTCTGCCTCAAACATATCGGAGCAACCTATCAAAGGGAAATGACAACCATATTTCATGACATGATGCATACTTTCCTAGAAGATTATGTGGATGATATCTTAGAACAGTCACATGAAATAAAATACCATCTACCTATCGTAGAAAATATTTTTACAATATTGGAGCAATTTAAAGTAAGGTTAAATTCATTAAAATGTGCATTTAGTGTTCAATCCAGCAAGCTGTTGGGCTACATAGTTTCAACAAAAGGGATAGAAGTGGATCTAAAAAAAGTGCAAGAAATCATGGAAATGGAAAAACCCAAAAACATTCATCAAATGAGGTCACTGCAAGGAAGACCTCAAACTATTAGAATATTCATCTCTGAATTAGTGAAAAAGTTCCACTCTTTTACCCGATTGCTACATAAGGATACTAATTTTAAGTGGGATGATGAATGTGAACAAACTTTTACCCTATTGAAGACATGGTAAATCCACCCATTTTGATGCCTCCCATCAAAGGAAAACCCTTACTATTATACACTTCAGCAACAGAAAGATCTTTAGGGGTTTTATTGGCACAAGAGGATGATGAGGGTAAAGAAAGAGCCATTTATTACTTAAGAAGAACCTTGATCAAGTATGAGTTGAATTATAGCTTCATGCAGCAGGCTTGTCTAGCGGTAGTTTTTTCCTCCCAAAAACTATGACATTACATGTTGATGAACAAGGTTAAGTTGATTGCCAAAATTGATCCACTAAAGTATTTTCTTAGCAAAACAACCCTTACAGGAAGAATTACTAAATGAGTGATGGTATTAAGTGAATTTGAAATTGAGTATGTGGACCAAAAAGTTATCAAGGGATAAGCCATAAATGATCAATTGGCTGAAAATCCTTTAGTTTCTACTCATCCTATTCAGGTAGAATCTCCAGATTTAGAGATAGTAAATGTGGAAGCCAAAGCATGGGAATTATATTTTGATGGATCCTACACTCAGCATGGTTCACGAGCCAGAATTTTATTGATTACACCACAAGGATACACCATTACTAAGTCTTAAATTTTTTTGTTACCATGCACCAACAATATTGCAGAATATGAAGCTTTAGTCATAGGCATTAAAATGGCTTTAGAAAGGAACGTCACAAAATTGCAAGTATATGGGGATTCCCAATTGGTCATCAATAAAATTAATGATGAGTATAAAAATAAGGATGACAAATTGATGCCATATAAAAGGATGGTAGATGACTGGAAGAAATATTTTTTCTTGATCACATTTGAGAAAATCCCAAGGGATAAGAATAGAGCAGCAGATGCTATGGCTACTTTGGCTTCTTTACTTCAAATGCCTGATCAAAATGCTAGGTAGAAATTATTGGTGTACGAGTTGGTGAAACCTAATTTTTACCTACCTGAAACTCAAATCATTTGCCTTTTAAATGGACATGACTCACCTTGGTATGGACCCATTTATACCTATCTAAAAGACCAAGTTTTACCTTTAGACCAAACCCACACCAAAAAATGACATTTTATGCACCAAGAGGCTTGTTATACTATCCTATATGACACATTGTATCACAAAAGTCTTGAAAAAATGCTAATTAGGTGTCTAGAGGATGAGGAATCGAAGTTAGATTTAAGAGACATTCATGAGGGTATTTGTGGGTCTTATTCGAGTGAGTTAAACCTATCCAAGAAAATCCTTCGTATGAGGTATTTTTGGAAAAACTTAGAAAAGGATGCTTTCCACTTTGTTAAAGTATGTTCAAAATGCCAATATCATGGAGACATGATCCATGTGCCCACACAAGAGTTACACCCATTCATTACACCATGGTCATTTTACCAATGGGGATTTGATCTTATTGGAATTATTTACCCACCTTCTTCCAATGGTCACAAATACATCATAACTGACACAAAATATTTTACAAAATGGGTAGAGGTCGTGCATTTGACAACTGCAATGGGAAAATATATCTCTATGTTTATTCTCAATTACATCATTTTTAGATATGGTATTCCTCATGCCATTATCATATAAAATGGGAAACAATTCAAGAATAAATATGTGGATGAATTATGTGAGACCTTTCATATAACACACTGTTCTTCCTCCATTTACTATCCTCAAGGAAATAGACAAGCCAAAGCTACAAATAAGAATATCCTCAAAATATTGAAAAGATCGGTTGACAAATTAGGAAGAGATTGACACATACAAATAAACTTGGCATTGTGGGCCTACAAAACAAGCATTCAAACACCAACGGGAGCTACATCATTTTCTTTGGTTTATGGGGCAGAAGTTATTCTACCTTTGGAGGTTGAGATCCCATCCTTAAGAGTCTCATTACAAGGATTAATAAATTATTAGGATTATAGGGTTGCACAAATTCAACAATTGGAATTGTTGGAAGAACATCAAATACAAGATTATGAGCATTTGAAAGTGTATCAAAATAGAATCTCAAGGAATTACAACAAACATATCAAACCTAGAACATTTCAAGTGGGAGACTTAGTGTTGAGAGAAAACCCTAAAAACCAAGCAAAGAGAGAAAACAAAGGAAAATGGGAGGAAAATTAGCTTGGAACTTTTGTGATTACTTCTTCTTTTGGAATGGGGACATACAAGCTAGCTGATTGTGAAGGTGATGAGTTGCAAGAACCTTTTAACAACATCCATTTAAAGAGGTTTTATACTTGATCAGATGAAAGAGTATAGGAAGAAAGAGTATCAGATGAGAGTGCATCCGATGAGTTCAACATCATTCCTTGTACATGAGAAAAAGTTTAAAATCCAAAAAAAGTGAGAAAAGTTCAAAATCTAAAAAAATGAGCAAGATCAAAATTTCAAAAACAATGGAAAAGCATAAAAGCATAAAAAGAGGAAAATCGAGCATGAAGGAAGAAAAAACATTCAAAAAATAAAAAAATGGTTGTCTTGGTGAAAACCTAACAAATAGGCACCTTGATGATATTAAAAAAAAATAAAAAATAAAAAGTCAAAATAAAAAAATTAAAAAAGAGAAAAGCGCCTTGGTGAAAACCTAGCAATAGGCGCCGTGGTAGCAAAAAAGAGAGAAAAAAAGAGCAATAAATTCAAAAGGTGAAAACCTGAAAAATAAGAAATTTTTGATCCCTTAGGTCTTACTTAGTTGCATTTGTACATATTGCCTTTGCATCATCCCATTTGTGTATCCTCATTGCATCCATCATTTGTGCATAGTCATAATAAAGTCTTGAGCTGCATTGTCAAATCATTGTCACATACTAGGTTTCAGTTGCCCAAGATTTACACATGGTCTCATATTCACTTGGGGGAAAAGCATTGGGTTTGATACAAACAGATTTGATAAGTGCTACTTTTTGGTCACATGATATGAGATATTTTCAAAACTTCAGAGGAGGGATATTTTTGAACCTTTGATGGATATCATTGTTCAATCCAAGTATTCGATCTTGCAACTTGATCGTTGAGCTTCATGACCTTATTATCAGGTTAAAAATTGACAAAAATTAAATGATCAGAATGAATGGAATTCTATTGAAAATCTTGATACAATACAAAACAATTGAAGTTTTTGATGATACTCATTGAATCATGTTCTTTAGCTAATCGGTGATGTTTCGAATAGATTGGCGATGATGAAGACATGATATTTTCTTGATTTTGTGTGAGTGTTTTGAGTAAGATCCACCAACTTATGTGAATTCATCTAAGGACATGGTCATCAAAGAACCATTAAGGACATTTATATAGGAAGGAGGATTAACCTTTGTTTGTTTACGCAAACGGATACCTTGGATATTTAGATCTTCCATATCTTAATACCAAAATCCAATTGCAACATTGAATCTGATGAAACCGGTACTCATACTCCCTGTTAGGGACTTTTCTTGTATGAATCATAGTGCTTGAAATAACTACTTGAACACCATGCTTCCTAATACTGATTCAGAGACAAGAAAAGCCTAATTGCTAAGGACTGGATAAGGTCCTTCTTCGTTTTCGAGCTCCACATATACTCAGGCAGGTT
>MU227568.1:677207-688705 GCA_018584345.1 Thuja plicata
ATAGATTTTCAAGGCCTCAAAGTAGGTTACTTAGTAATTTTGAACTTGAAAACACAGGAAATCAGATTTTATTACTGTCAGAATGGTTCTTGAAAACCTGTCATCTGATTTCGTAGAGATCTGCAGACTGGAACATATGGAGTGTGTGACCAATGGAACACAATGCAAAAGGAATTTTCTCAATTGGATGCACTGGTCAAAATTTATAACATGTCAAACTGGGCTATTCAGATTTCAAGGCAGGACAAAAATGCAGATAGTTCTGAGGAACCAACTTTGGGAAGTATGAAAGCTTATCAAACAGATTCGGAATGACCTGAGGTTTAAAACATAAGCTCTTTGATATGCATGCTAAACATTCCCAAAGTGATGGCTTATTAAACTTAACAGAGTGTAAGATACTCAGAGGCAAAGTAGGCTCCGGACAGCAAATTGACAACTTAGTAACATGCAGAATTAGGTGAGCCCCTCAAAATGACTACTGCCTAAACATGTCAGAACTGAAAATCAGGAGCTGGGACCCACTGCATATGTCAAATGAAAGGCATTAAAGCCTCTTCCAAATTTGTATCTCATAAAAATCATCCGGACACCTTTCTCAATCACTCCAACTGAGTCCTATTACACCATTTTGCAAGGGTACTGGCTTGTGCTCAACTGAAAATTTTTACATGGTCACTCCTAAATTTGTTCCAAATTTAGGAGTACCAACACTCCCATAGTTGATTATTCAACTATTTAGAGTTGTAATAGTTTCTAATGGTTACAAAAGAGATGAAAGAGGTATTCATATTATCATGATGTGGTCAGTGATAATTTTACTTGCTCCTAGTTCTACAACACTCAATGATGAAAATATATCTCCTTTTTCATTTCTTTCGCACAAATAAAAGTGACAATTAGTTGCATTTCATGCTTAGATTAATTTCATTTAGATGATTTCCTAAGTTCAAGGGGGTTAATTATTCAAAAAGTTGATATCTTTATCTTGGTTCAAATCAATCCATAATGAAGAATCTCTTGTACATTTATCATTGCATTCATTAAACATTAATCATTATACATAATTTTTACATCATTACATCATTATTCATTATCCAAGTACATTAAACATTTCATCATCCATATAGGTTCATTTCATTGCAATATTGCATTATCAACAATACAAAAACATAACATGTATACCATCCATTGCATTACATCCATCATAAAAACCATTGCATTGCATTCATCATTTAAGATTGCATCCATCATAAATTAGAAAACACATAGAAATAGATTTACATACATATTCATCCATCTAAACTATGTCATATATAAAATACTGCATCCATAGCATGTAGAAATAAAAATGCATCAACATCATATAGAAACATAACATCAAAGAAAGTCTATCATATATCATCAAAGTCATCAAGTCATCATAAATATGAATCAAATGTCTGCAATAATCAAAGATACATCAACTCAAAATGGTACATCACAGTCATGATCAAATCAACATCTGATATATCTGACATAATACAATATAATCCAGTGATCAACTCATGACCCGACTGAAAGATCTGATAAACACTGATATGATAAAACCCAAGAACAACTGCATGCAAGTATATGCTATAGGAAAGAAGCAAAAGAAGGAAAAAGAAGAAGAACTTAGAAGCTTAGAGGAACTCGAAAGAGTAGAGAAAAAATGTATTTTGAAATAATGAATGAATAATTACAAGGTTCAACCTATAAAGGTGAAAAAAACCCTAAAGAATAAAAAGCTAGGGTGCACATTAATAATTAATATAAATATTAATTATAATGTACCTAAGAGAAAGCTTAAGAAAAAAAGATTAATGACAACTTAACTAATTAAATCAACATGATTTAATCTATAAGTCAAAAGGGAAATACTCTAACACCCCCCCTTAAGCGAAGCTTAGGAGGTAAGCTAACCTACCACAACTATGAAATAAAGAAAGAGGGTCCCAAAAACAAGGTCTGATTAGGTACCCAATACAAGGAAATATCTGTAAACCAGAGAAAAAGGAAAAAACCCAATGGGAAAAACCCCTCTCCAAAAAGAGATAGAAAAATGCAGAAAAGAAATGGCTCAAGAGACTCTCTCAAAACTATACGTACAACCAGACCCCCCATGAGAGAGGGATAAGACACCAAAGCCCCCCAGAATGATAGAACCCCTATGAAAATGATCAAACCAATGGAATTTCAATGCGGGAGAAACAAGGGAACATAAAAACAAGGAAACCCCTGAATGAGAGGTGAAACTGGAAGGCCTAACTGATGCTCTGAGGAGAATGCATGAGACTCCTGTAATGGAATCTCCAATGAAGGATGGCCAATAGATGTGCTGAATGTGTCATCTAGGAGGAGATGAATGTCCTTGGATATGCCCTCAACAACTGGAGTAGGTGGCTTGATGCAAGGAGCGACCATAATAGGTAATGATGAAGAGGAATCATGCTGAACAAATGAAAAACAAACATGAGGAGGAGATGTAGAAGCCATAACATTGATCTCAAGAACAACACATAAGTTCAGGTGACCTGACTTCTCCTCAATAAGCACTCATGAAGTAGGAGAGATATTCTCCGATAATGGAAATGGTGGACCAAAATGAGAGGAGTACAAGTGGGTAGCATGATCAACTATCCACGTAGAAACAATATTGCTAGTCGCACTATCTTTGATGTGCACTGAATCTAGAGTGAACTCAACTGTCTTCCTTGTCCCACTGTGAGTAATCTGATAGATAGTGAGAAGGTTAAAGGACAAAGATGGAACACATAGTACATCATGCAATGCACCATTGTCAATGTCAATAGAAACTTTCCCACATACAGTCATAATAGTGTTAATCTCATCAAAATGTGTGGGGTAGGGGAAGCCTCAAAAGATGAAAATGAATCTCGAGAAGATGCCATATGGTGTGAAGCACCTGAATCTAGTAGCCATCTAGAAAGGGAGAAATAGAAGATGCACATAATGCATGACCCTTTCCGTTGTCTGACCCATCTGTATGAGAAGATGATAAAAAAGACCAGTGAGAAGAGGAAGAAGGAATATCAATCTTTCTCTTGTGAAGAAGAGTTGTCAAATTAGAAATCTATTGGGCATATCCATCTACCTTCTTCTGAAAGCACTGAGACTCATCATGATTGAGATTATTATAATAAACACACTTAGGTTTTTTGATCTTTGATTTCCCCTTATTTAGAGGAGGTGGGTCAGATGAATGTTGAGAATGAGAATCCTTCCAAAACTCTGTGGTTGGTGTTACCTGTTTCTGCTTTGGCTCCTGTGAAGAGGGATGATAAACCAAAGCATGACTCATAGAACCAGAAGTACCATTTAACTATTGAATCTTTGACTGCTCTCGATTCAATTGATCACACAAGGCCTCAAAGGAAGGCATAGTGTGCCTAGGACCTAAAGTATCCATAGTGGAATAGAAAGTGGAGGGGAAGATCTGGAACTATCCTCGAAGATTTGAGAGTATTAGAAAGATACACTCATTATTTGATTTGGTCTTCCCACATCTCTGTAAAAGTAAACAGAGAGCATTGAACTTTATCAAGAAGTCCTCAATGGTGGGAAAACTGTCAGGTGAAAATGATGTCAACTCTGCATCAAGTTGTAGAGCCTGAAACTCATTCACTGTGCCAAACAAATCTGCAAACTTTCCCCAAATGGCCCGAGGATTGTGCAAATTATCCAAGTGAAACAAGAGACTGTCAGAGATGTTTAGTGCAATTAATCCCATGGCTTCATCCATCTTATTCCTGTGCTAAATAATATCAAAAGGATGCTGTAGAATAGGTTGGTTCCTATCCAGATAGGACCATAAGCCACATGATATGAGAAACTTGGTCATGTGTGCTTTCAAGGTGTGGTAGTTATGTGGTGTCAGTCGGGCAACTGAAGGGTCCGACATTGAGAGAAAGAAGACATAAGCATAAGGGTCTTTATGAAGTAAATGATAGAAAGAAAAATGCACCCCCCACAATGTAGTATACTATCCCCCGTACACCAAAAAATAACTTAGAGAGCACAAAAAACAAGAAGAAAACCTCGTGACCTAATGCATCAAGGAGGCAAATGGAAGCCTCTACTTTGATGCTAAAAATAGGTACTCAAATGGATGAATTTATAGATGAAACCCATATGGTGGTGTCCAGCTCAGAAAGAGATTTTCGACGATATCTTGTTTGCTAAAAAATGATATCATATGCTCAAGTTATGAGAAAAATTCTAACAGGAGGTCAGAAAGTAGAGCTCTCTAGAAAAAACTAGTCACTGCAAAAAAATTGAAAATTGTCGTTGCTTGTCCATGAAAAAAAAATTGATGGTCGTATGACTGTCACCAGACTGTTGCTAAAATCTGAATGATGTCATGCCAGAAAAAATAACGGCCGCCAGAAAAAAATTTTGATGCCGGCAAGGTGACATCACATGTCGGAGAGGTGATGTCAGCTTGCTGCAGCAGGTGGTGGCGCGCAGGTGGTAGCCCAGTGGCGCGTGGCCAACGTTGTGGTGACAAAGCTAACTGCTGGAGGCGGTTGGGCGGTGCATCGAATGTGGTGGGGCTGGGGTGGTGTGCTGGCTGTGGCGGGGTGCGGAATGCGTGGAGGCGACGCGTCGACAGCGCTTAAAAAAGCATTTTTTGAGATTTTTTTATTTTTTTGTTGTTTTTGCCTCGAAAAATGTGTGTGGAGGCCAAATTTTTTTTCAGAGTTCATGGAGGCCAAAAATGACAAACCTTATATGAAAATATAGGTTTCTGGGTCTTTTGAGCATGATGGTAAGGTCCGTTTGTGCCCAAAATGCTCCAAATAATATTCACTCCCAGATTGAAGGCAAAACCCCAAAAAAGCTAAGATTTTCTCCTTGGAAACACACTTCAAACACTCCAGAACAGGAAGCAGTAGAGGGGTTCTAATACCACGAAGGATCTGACAAACACTGATTCGATAACACCCAAGAACAACTACATGCAAGTACCTATTACAGGAAAGAAGCAAAAGAAGGAAAAAGTAGAACTCAGAAGCTCAGAGAAACTCGAAAGAGCAGAGAAAAAAATGTATTCTAAATTAATGAATAAATAATTACAAGGTTCAACCTATAAAGGTGAACAAAACCCTAAAGACTAAAAATCTAGGTTGCACATTAATAATTAATATAAATATTAATTATAATGTACCTAAGAGAAACATTAAGAAAAAAAGAGTAATGACAACTTAACTAATTAAATCAACATGATTTAATCGTTAATTCAAAAGGGAAATTACTCTAACACCAGAAGGGGCACCTCATACATCTCCTGTATCTAAACCACCTGTACCATCTCGATCCTTGTTTTTTGATCTATCATGTGTACTAGGAGGAGCCTGACTAGTACTGGTGCATGCTAAAAGTGGCCTTCTCACTTGGCAGTACACTTCAACATGGTCATTATACTTCAGCTGCATACATAAATGAATATTGATTAATTCATCCTGCATGTCTGAAAGAGTTGACCTGTTTCCTTCTAGAAGACAGGAGTATGAGCTTGCTCTTAGGTCATTGCAAGCTTAGTGACTACACCAAAGACGTAAACGAAGGATTTTAAGCTATGATAAATTATCTAAGATGATATGCATATGTAGTTTGTTGTTCATCCAAGCTACTTAAGATTGATTTTAGAAGAAAATGAAGTATAGTAACGTTAGAAGAAAGTTAGGATCCTTTGTGAAGGAAAATAGTTTCTCTTTTATAGAAATCTCTCTCAAATTGACGGTCGAGATCGAACAAAAAGAGTGGTTCAGATTCGATTGAAGAAGCACAATCCATGTGCAGGTGATGTGATTGGTTGAGAGAGTCAGTTGACTGAACTGACTGATCAGTTATTTTGGAAACTTCCATATTCAGTTTTTAGTTAACTGAAATGTTTCCAAAATGATAAACAGATGAGAATCAGTTAACTGAGTGGAACTGGATTGTTTCTATTTTGATAATCAGTCAAATGAATTTAATGATGTCATATGTATTTTTAATAAATTAATTGATTTTGAATGCATATTTATGTTTTTATAATTAATTTAATTCCTTTTTGATTTAATTGACAATTTTTTAATTTTTATTTAATTAATATACCAGAATATCAATTAAATAATAGTATAAATTTTATTTGCCAATGTGATGTGATTTTAGGAATTAATTAATTAATCAAGTAAGATGATTGATTAGGACCTAGGGTTTAGGTCAGATCCGTTTGAATTTGATAATTTCCTTTTTGATTTAGGACTTAGGGTAATCAAGATTAGGGTTTCTTGATTAATAGTTGAGATTGGGGGTCTAGGGTTTAGATGCCCATTTTTAGGTGATTACATTTGCCCCTCTTTGAATTGATGTGCGATCAACACATTGATTCAAAGACTTGTTAACGAGAAGACCCATAATAGTTTGACTTGAAGTGATGAAACCATTCTTTTGAAGATGAAGACCAACTTTGAGCTTGATTGGACGAAGATCAATCAAAAGATATAAACAGAATGCTCAGTTTGATTTGAAGCGATGAAACTGAACATCTATCAGGAACTCTTAAACCTTTTTGATTGGTTTGAATGAATAACTAGTTTGATTGAAGCAATGAAACTGATTACCGTTAAGAGATTTGATTAGCAAGAAAATTGACTTGATTTGAAGCGATGAAGCCAATTTGATCAATGTATCTTGTTTCAATAATGAATAGCCTGTATAAGACCGATCTTGTTTGGTTTTGAGTGTATTCACCACTGTATAAGACCATTGATTAGGTTTCCTTTGGTTTAAGATGATCTCAACCTGATTTGATGCGATGAAGCTGAGACACCCCAAGTGATGGGGTTTTGATTGAGGATGTGATCACTGGAGTGTTGATGTCCTGATCCTGTGAGAAATGTGCGTGCTAGAAGTGGACCTCTAATTTAGCAGTACACTTCAACATGGTCATTGTACTTTAGTTGCATACATAAATGAATATTGATTAATTCATCTTGCATGTCTGAAAGAGTCGACCTGTTGCCTTCTAGAAGGTAGGAGTATGAGCTTGCTCTCAGATCATTGCAAGCTCAGTGACTACACACTAACCTAAATGAAGGATTTAAAGCTATGATAAATGATCTAAAATGATATACATATGCAATTTGTTGTTCATCCAAGCTACTTAAGATTGATTTTAGAAGTACCAAATTGAAAAGTGAAAGATTCTTTTTAAAACCCAAATTGAATGTGCTCTAATTATTAGATTTGCATGATTGAAATTAAACAACAATGCTAAATGATAAATGCTAAGAAAAGAGAAGAAAATGTAGTATAGTAACGTTAGAAGAAAGTTAGGGATCCTTTGTGAAGGAAAATAGTTTCTCTTTTATAGAAATCTCTCTCGAATCAACTATCGAGATCGAACAAAAAGAGTTGCTCAGATTCGTTTGAAGAAGCACAATCCATGTGCAAGTGATTTGATTGGTCGAGAGAGTTAGTTGACTGAATTGACTGATCAGTTATTTTGGAAACTTTTATATTCAGTTTTCAGTTAACTGAAATGTTTCCAAAATGATAAACAGTGGAGAATCAGTTAACTGAGTGGAACTGGATTGTTTCCAAAATGATAAATCAGTTAATTGAATTTGATGATGTCATATGCATTTTTAATAAATTAATTGATTTTGAATGCACATTTATGTTTTTATAATTAATTTAATTCCTTTTTGATTTAATTGACAATTTTGTAATTTTTATTTAATTAATATATCAGAATATCAATTAAATAATAGTATAAAGTTTATTTGCCAATGTAATTTGATTTTAGGAATTAATTAATTAATCAAGTAAGATGATTGATTAGGACCTAGGGTTTAAGTCAGATAAGTTTGAATTTGATAATTGCCTGTTTGATTTAGGACTTAGGGTAATCAAGATTAGGGTTTCTTGATTAATAGTTGAGATTGGGGGTCTAGGGTTTAGATGTCCATTTTAGGTGATTACATTTGCCCCTCTTTGAATTGATGTGTGATCAACATATTGATTCAAAGACATGTTAGTGAGAAGACCCATAATAGTTTGATTTGAAGTGATGAAACCATTATTTTGAAGAAGAAGACCAAATTTGAGCTTGATTGGGCGAAGATCAATCAAAAGATATAAACATAATGCTCAGTTTGATTTGAAGCGATGAAACTGAACATTTGTCAGGAACTCTTAAACCATTTTGATTGGTTTGAATGAATAACCATTTTGATTTGAAGCGATGAAGCTAATTACCGTTAAGAGATTTTATTAGCAAGAAAATTGACTTGATTTGAAGCGATGAAGCCAATTTGATCAATGTATCTTGTTTCAATAATGAATAGCCCGTATAAGACCGATCTTGTCTAGTTTCGAGCGTATTCACCGCTGTATAAGACCATTGATTAGGTTGCCTTTGATTTAAGATGATCTCAACTTGATTTGATGTGATGAAGCTGAGACACCCCAAGTGATGGGGTTTTGATTGAGGATGTGATCATTGGAGTGTTGATGTCCTGATCCTACCCCCTCGGGAGCGAAATCAAAATATGGCTAAGTGCCCCAGTGATGAGAAGCAATTTGATTGATTAGAAAATTTAGGAAGAAAATTATTTGAATTAGAAAGAGGTCCCACATGGTTAGGAAAGAATTTTTGCTTGATGAGAGGTCCTGTTAACCAAGATTGACCAAAAGTAACATACATGGATTGATGAGAAGAAAAGAATGAGAGATTTCTGTTGGTTGTGTGAGTGGTCAAATTCAGATTTTGATTTCGATCCTGAAAATAGAGTCAGGACAGTGGATTTAGCAAGGGGTGTCATGACCACTTGATGATGAGAAGATTGATTGATAAGAACCTCAGATCCTTCACATTGGATAGAGATAGAGTTATTATGCAATTTTCAAAACTATGCAGATGCAGATGCAGATGCAAGACTAATATGAATGCAACCTAAGGTGCAGTCACTGAGCTTTAGCTTTGAAATTTTTCATCATTGAGCATTTTTTTTTTGGAACATCAGAGTCGATACAATCCTTACTGGTGCCACTATGACCATAAGAATATGAATATGGCTTACATCAGATAAGATATGGGAAACTAACGTAAGCATCGAGGCACAACAACCGAGATGACCTAAACATTGTTTCTAGTTAATGTTGCAAGAGTACACCAGTATCGAGGCATTCAAAGCCAAGATAATAATGAGTGCGATCTTACATAAACAAGCAGAGCAATAACAATTAAGGAGATAGTTTCGACCTCACCTTAGCATACAAATAAATAGGATTGAGGGATGTGAGGCTTTTCTACCTTAATGTAGGAGCTCTTACCACATACACCCATTTTATTTGACGTTGCTGGATCATCAGGACCACACCAACAAGTCGTAGACAAAGAAAAGATTAGCGAAATCAATGAGAATAGACAACATACAAATAGAAGTTCAACATACTTCAGCCAGTTTCAAAGTTTTCAGATGTGTATATGTATGAGGTGTTGAGAAACACCGTTGTGCTTGTGAGTGCTTTGTGTTTGATTGTTATCGATCTGTTGTTTACATTTGTGATATCCAATGTGTGTTAAGAAACACAGATGCATCCAAAGATAGTGTTAAGAAACACTTTTTATTGTGGTGTTGAGAAACACCTGTTTGCATCAGTAGCAAGTTGTCCTTCAGAAATGACAAGATTACTAACTCTGGTGTAAACCAAATATGTGATCAAATTGGGGGCCCCTGCCCCTAGTAGAAAATATCGATAACTGACTTGACTCATGCCGCGAGGACAAATCCAATTTGATTGCCCGCAGGTTATGACTCTGGATCGGTTTCAAGCTAGGAGGGTTCTCAGAAGAACCAGAGTGTTATGAAAGTGACTGAAAGCTTATGTACAAACTGAAGCAAAGGATTGATACCAAGACCGAGCATTGATAGATGGAGCACCAAGTACAACAGGCACCTATTTACCAGGTTTTCACCTACTTGGTAGAGATTCTGTTAAGAAAAAATTGACTTGATTTGAAGTGATGAAGCCAATTTGATCAATGTGCCTGGTTTGAGAAATGAATGACTTATCTAAGACCGATCTGTCTGGTATCAAGTGTATCCATCACTGTATAAGACAGTTGATTAGGTTGCTATTGATTTATGATAATCTCAACTTGATGTGATGCGATGAAGTTGAGATGCCCCAAGCAATGGGGTCTTTCTTAATGATGTGATCATTGAAAACCTGGTAAGCATGCCTGTGTCGCCATCCTTTTTTTTTTTTTTTTCAATTTTTCAATTTTTTTGTATTTTTTCATTTTTTCATTTTTTGATTGATGCATCAAGGCGCCTATTGCTAGGTTTTCACCAAGATAATCATTTTTCAGGACTTTTTCCAATTTTTAGATTTTTTCAGAGATTATTCTTGTCTCAAGAAAGATCACATTGGTTTGCCCCCAATGTCTAGCAAGGTAGAGATCATTACAGATGGATTAGAAAGTTGATGGATGAGGAGAATAGACAATGATGGATGAAGAGGGTGAATGCAAAACTCAAAGATAGTCTCTACAAGATTACCCAAGCTAGGAAAAAAGGAATATAGCAATGTAGGCTCATGGAGCAGTGTTGGATAGCATGTAAGATAATGACCTGTTGTCATGAAAAGCATGTGGTCCAAAAGAGTGGACATGTCAAGAGACTTATAAGAGATTTTTTTTTTTAAATTTTGATCAAGACCAAGGGGTCAATGTTGGATAGGATATAGCTATGATAGCGCAATCAGGATAAGGGGTGATGAAGGTATAAGTGAATTTTTTTGGGATTAGTGCGAAGGAAGTTTGTGGATAGGCTCAACCTTGTCAAGATCAGTAGAAGGAACATCGATGTTCATGGGCTAGATGGATTTGAGATATGATAGATAAGATGGCATAGAAGGAACTTGCCCCCAAGTGAAGAGTGAAAGTAGGAAGAATTATGCATGATGCCTGTTTGCCAAGTTTTCATCATGGTACTTATCCAAGGTGCCATGGGAAGTGGTTTTCACCATAGGACGGATTGATTTATCTTTATTTTTTCTACCAAGGTGCCTGTTTACCTGGTTTTCACCAAGGCACTTTTTTCATTTTTTAGTACTTATGATTTTATCGAGGAACTTTAGCTTCTTTCTCTTTAGATAGTGCTCCTTGGAAAGATATGCTATGGTAGGCCAAGGCCACTAAAAGTATGCTCAAAGATGCTGATAGGGTGATGGTAGAGAAAAATGATATGGAGGATAAGGGATATGGTAGCCAAGGATTCATGTGATGGATTGGATAAGAGGAATAACAGGATATGGGATGGATGGGTAGTAGGGTAGGTGATGGAAAAGGTGATGAGATCAACATTGACACACCCCTTGAAGGGTAGTGGACAAATGGAGGAAAAGTGAATGGAATAGCTTGAGACTTTGATGGATGAGTGTAAATGGATCTTGGTATG
>MU227568.1:706704-737163 GCA_018584345.1 Thuja plicata
TATATATATATATATGAGCTCATCTTTTGGCATCATTGCATGTGTCATATTGCCTTTATGAGATGTTTCTTATATGCTTAGATGGTTAGATGATTCATAATGTATGCAAATGGATGAACATGTTTGAAAGATATGTATGACATGCACATGTATGAATGTAAAGATGTATGTATGTAAATGATTTATGTAAATGCAATGTGTAAATGAGAATGTAAATGTAATGTATAGATGATTAGGAATTTTGAATATGAATATGTATATGGTACTAATATCTCATGTAGGATGACAAATGCTAACCAAAAGATTATGTGAAGAATTGAGAGCGAGGACCGAACACTTGTGTAGCCATGATGAAACTCGAACGGTGAAGAAGAACTCTCCAATGTATGAACCCAAAAGAATGCAATAAAAAGAACACTGAATTATTTCCATAATGCAAGTCTAGAATGAAATGCAATCCTATGCTAGATGCAATATGAAAGTGCAATTCTAGGACATGGTTGTTAGACCCATCATATAATCATCATCATTGAGCATTTTTTTTTTTGGGAACATCAAAGTCGATACAATCCTTACTGGTGCCACAATGCAACCATAAGGATATGAATATGACTTGTCATCGAATCGAATGTAGGACACAAATGTAAGCACCAGTGTACAAAACCCAAGATGACCTAAACATTGTTTCTAGTTAATGTTGCAAGGTACACCAGTATCGAGGCATTCAAAGCAAAGATAACCATGAGTGTGATCATGCATAAACAAACAAATCGATAGCAAACAAAACAATGACAAATAAAGAAATAACAAGCAAGGAGATAGTACCGACCTCACCATGGCGTACAAATAAACAAGATCGAGGGATGTGAGGCTGTTCCACTTTATTGTGGGAGCTCTTATCACATATACCCTATTTATTTTACGTTGCCGGATCATCGGGACTACACCAAAAAGCTGTAGACAAAGAAAATATCAATGAAATCCATGAGAATAGACATCATACAAAGAAATATTCAAGCATATCTCAGCCAGTTTCAAAGTTTTTGAATATATTCATGTTTAGAGGTGTTGAAAAACACTGTTGTGCTTGTGAGTGCATTGTGTTTGATTGTTATCGATAGATGTTTACATTTGAGATATTTGATGTGTGTTAAAAAACATAGATGTGTCCAAAGATAGTGTTAAAAAACACTGTTTATGGTGGTGTTGAAAAACACCAGTTTGTGTCAGTAGAGAGTTGTCCTTGAGAAGTGACAAGATTACTGACTCAGGTGTAAACCAAAGATGTGATCAAATGGGGGGCCCATGTCCCCAAGTAATGATGACTGACTTGACGTATGTTGTGAGGAAAAATGAGATGTGAGTGCCCCCAAGTGTATGGAGTTGAATCAATGACAAGTTAGGAGGGTCAGCAAAGGAACCATAGTGTCACGAAAGTGACCAAAAGATATGTACAAACTAAAGCATAAAATTGTCAAGACTGAGTATCGATAGAAAGAGCGTGTGAGTATAACTCCAACTGAAATGGATGTGAGCAATCTCAATAGTACAGTGATAGTAGATAGACACAGTGAGAACCACTGGTGATTGATGCGAGAGAGATGCTCAAGTGAAGAGATCGTAGGACTAGCTAGACATCAGTAAGCAGGTGCAGTGAGAACCACTAGTGACTGATGTTAGGGAGATTCTCAAGAAGAGAGAACTCAGTATAAGCTAAGTGACAGTAGGCAGATGCAGTGAGAACCACTGGTGACTATTACAAATTAGATCCAAAAAGATAAGAGGACAGTGCCCCCTAGATCAGGAGGGTTGCCCCAAGAGTATGACTAGTTTCAATCCATGTGAGTTGGTGTCTTGATGGGAACTGAAAGCAAATGAAAGCAGGGAAGCAACAATGCAGGAAAACAAATGTGTGAAGCCAAGTGGTGTTGCGATAGATATAGCATTGTGGAAAAACAGGTGCCTGTTTACCAGGTTTTCATTAATGGCACCTTTTTTTCTTTTTCTCTTTTTTTTGTATTTTTCAAATTTTTAATTTTTTTTGTATTTTTGGAATATATAATTTTTTTTGGAGATACATCAAAGCGCCTATCGCTAGGTTTTCACTAAGATGTTCATTTTTTCAGGATTTTTTTCAAATTTTTCAAATTTTTTCAAGACTTTACTATATACATGAGCATACTGAAGATGTCTCAGCTGTAGAACCGCTTCAGATGAAGAGCATTGATGGGATCTTTGAGTTGTTCTCCTTTAGTAGTAGAGAGTTGATAGGTACCAGACCCAAACACTACAGTAACAATATATAGACCGAGCCAATTTGGTTCAAACTTCCCTTTATGGATCTGATGTTGCTGATTCTTGGGGTTCTCCCTTAGAACGAGGTCACCCACTTGGAAATCCCTTGGTCTAACCTTCTTGCTATAGCTCTTGGACATCCTCTTTTGGTATTCTCTCAGGTGATCAAATGCCACTTGGTGGCATTCATTAAGTAATTCTAGCTCTTGTAGCCGAGATATTCTGGTATCTTCATCAGTAATGAGGCCCTTCAGAGAGACTCACAGAGAAGGAATCTCAACCTCAATAGGTAGCACAACATCTACTTTGTAAAGAAATGCATAGGGTGTAGCCCCGATTGGTGTTCTTATACTTGTCCTGTATGCCCAAAGAGATGGATTGATCCAGAGATGCCAATCTCATCTGAGTTTATGCACTGTGCGATGCAGGATCTTAAGGATTGTTTTGTTGGATACTTCCGCCTATCTATTACCCTGAGGATAATAGATGGAAGACCAATGTTGAGTAATTTTAAACTTAGAGCATAGCTCTATCAAATCCTTATTTTTAAATTGTCCCCCATTATCCGTGATAATTGTTGAGGGTACACCATGCCTATAGATGATGTAGTTGAGAATAAACATAGCTACTATTTTGCCACTGGCAACGGTGAGAGGGACTGCCTCCACCCACTTAGTAAAATAGTCTGTAGCTGTGATTATAAACTTATGTCCATTAGAGGATGAAGGGTAAATCTAACCCACCAAGTCAAAGGCCCATTGTTGAAATGGCCAAAAAGTAATGAATGGAATAAGATCCTTGGCTAGAGCATGAATCAGGTTACCGTGTAATTGACATTGTTTGCAAGACTTAGCAAACTGAGTTGCTTCTTTTTCCATATCTGGCCAATAGTAACCAGCTCTAATAAGTTTATGGGCCAATGTTAGGCCATTAGAGTGGGACCCACAGATGCCTTCATGCACCTCTACTAACGCTCATTTGGATTCATTGGGTTCTAAACACCTAAGGAGGGTACTGTTTAGACGACATCTATACAAGTCATTAGCGATGATGATGAACCGTGAAGCACTGCAGATTAGGTGACATTTCTCATTCCAGGAGTAAGTGTCCAGAATAATCTGGTCACGAAGGTAAGAAAAGATGTGATGGTAGCGGGATGAGTCATGTCCTATAACAGAATAGATCATTCGGGAATCAGGGGAGTCATAGGCTGGGTAGCGTAACGTCTCCACTAGGAATTCATGTCTAAAATCATTTTCAAGAATCTGTAGCATAGAGGCAAGAGTAGCCATGGAATCTGCCACTTTATTATCTGCCCTTGGAATCTGTTGAAATGTGATATGAGTAAAATACTATTTAAGATCATCAACCAACCATTTATAAGGTGCCAAATTTTCATCCCTTGTCTGATAAATATCATTGACTTGATTGATGACTAGTTGTGAATCGCCAAGAACATTTAGTTCACTGACTCCCCACTCAAGGGTGATCTTCATACCATTGATTAAGGCTTCGTACTCAGCAATGTTGTTTGTACAAGGAAATAAAATCTTGTATGCTTTTGGTAAAGAGTACCTTTGAGGTGTAATGAACAGTATCCCAACACTTGACCCTTGTTGGGTAAATGAACCATGAAAAAACATAGTCCATGCTCGATGTGTAAGAAGTAATATGGACTCATCTGGAAATTCAATGTGCAATGGTTGATGATCAACTAGAGGTGCTTCGGCAAATTGATCTGCTATTGCCTATCCCTTAATGGCTTTCCTTTCAACATATTCAATATCTAATTCACTGAGGAGCATGACCCATTTGGCTAGTCTACCTGTGAGGGTAGCTTTACTGAGCAAGTATTTCAGAGGATCAATTTTAGCAATTAGAGATGTAGTATGAGCCAACATATAGTGCCGCAATTTTTGTGAAGCAAACACCACTACAAGGAAAGCCTTCTCTATAGCAGAATATTTCATTTCATATGAGACCAAAGTTCTACTAATGTAGTAGATATCCCTCTCTTTGTTGTGCTGATCTTCCTAAGCCAATAAGATACCCAATGATGTATCTGTAGCAGATATGTAAAGTATAAGTGGCTTCCCACGAATGGGAGGCATCAAGATCGGGGGGTTCGCAAGATACTGTTTGATTTGTTTGAACCCTTCATCACATTCTTTGTTCCACTGATAAGCCACACCCTTGTGCAAAGTTTTGGTAAATGGTTGTGACTTGTCTTCCAGTTGAGAGATAAAACGCCAGATAGACCGCAGTCGACCCTGAAGTCCTCTCATTTGTCTGATATTTTTTGGTGGTGGCATTTCCATGATAGCTTGTACTTTTGCAGGATCCACTTCAATGCCTTTGGCAGAGATGATATAGCCAAGCAATTTTCTAGATGTTACACCAAATGCACACTTCTTAGGATTGGGCCTTAGACTGAATTGTTCCATACGATCTAGTATAGGACCTAGATTGGAAAGATATTTCTTTCAGTGCATGCTCTTGGCCAATGTGTCATCCACATAATCTTCCATTGTTTTATGCATCATGTCATGAAATATGGTGGTAACAGCTCTCTGATATGTAGCACCAGCATTTTTGAGTCCAAAGGGCATGACATTCCAATAGAAGGTGCCCCAGGCACATGTGAAAGATGTTTTCTCTTGGTCCTCTGGCACAATTTTTATCTGGTTATAGACAGAGAAACCATCCATTAGTGAGTACATTTCATACCCAGCTGTCATATCTATGATCATATCAATATTAGGAAATGAAAAATCATCCTTAGGACATGCCAAATTCAAGTCTCTGAAGTCTGTGCAGACTCTTAGGGATTTATCCTATTTTGATATAGGAACAATATTAGAGATCCACTCTACATAATAAATTACTCTGATAAACACTGGCTTAAGCAATTTCTCCAATTCAGCTTTGACAAGTAGAGCTACGTGTGGATGCATTTTGCAAAGCTTCTGCTTGACAGGCTTAACACCTGGTGCAATGGACAAATGGTACATGATTAGATTAGGGTCTAACCCCAGCATGTCTGAATATTTCCATGCAAAGTTAATCTTTTTGCTTCTGAAGAATGTAGTGAATTCCTCTCTTTCTGCCTCTGATAGTGATTGTGCCAAGTGAATAATTTGGGGTTCTGCCTCTGTACCCAAGTTGATAGGTTGAGTTGGTTCAATAAACATAGATGATCTTTCCTAAAAATGACTTGGAATTGCATCAAGTATCTCATCCTTGGGCACCTCGGAGAGGTTTTCACCCTTGGATACGTATTTTATTTTGACTATTTTAGGCTCTAATACTGCCATGATGTGGTTTTCACCATCAAAGCACCTATTTTTTCTTCTTTTTATTTTGTGACTAAGATACTTGATGTCCGGCTCGGTCATATTGACACTTTCTTCACTAGTGGAGGACGTTATGGGTTCAACAACGTGTAGGTAACAGGAAAGAGCATAATCATTCTGGAACGTAAGGACTTCATTAGATGGGGAGGTAGAGTTCCAGTCTATAAGCTCAAGATGGAGAAGTGAAAGAGGAGTGATGGGTTCAAGTGCATTCACGGTATAATCATCAAAGGCATGGACAAGCAAGTCGAGACCCAAAGCGATCTCATCCAGAGGTATAGTCAAATTCCTTTGATTCCTAGCGACCATAGTAGATGACATGTTAACATTTAGGGAATCAGACTCATGTGACCCTACACTAGACCGTTCACCTACTTCAAGAAGGTTTTCATATGCATTAGCTATATCTGTATCTCTGTTAGAAGTGGCATATGAAAAGCTGTCAAAATCATATTCATGGGAGTCTGTTTCATCATTAGGTCTCATGTCAAGAACATGGGTGAAATCAACCCTTTGTCCCCAATTGGGATGAGTTCTACCTAGAACTTCTGCTATGGTAAGATGAGCACCTGTTGACCTAGGTACCTCAGTAGTGTTTGTAGCATCAGCTGCCCCTTATGTAATGAGAAGTGACTAGAATTCCTGGTCAAACTATTCTTGAAAGTGTGGTGTTATGTATAAAGCACCCTGATGACTAGGGCTCAGAGTATATATGTCTTTCCATTCTTCATAAGTTAATGGAGAAAGTGAAGTGGTGGTATCAGAATCACTATCAGTGTCTACTTTACTGACACGTGGTACAAAGTTATCTGGCTCAGCAAAGAATGTTGCCAGGTCTGGAGGGATAGGATAAGGAAAAGTATCCTCATAAGAGCTGTCTTCAGGTTCTGTAATTTTGTTTCTTCAGGTGTTGGTTTCTTATATTCTCGAGGTACAAACTTATTTATTCCTAGTTGGAATGTCAGTGTCTAGAAGCCTATACCTGTAGAGTCGCATGTTCTATGACCAATGGCTTCAAGTGGTGCAATCAATCACTTATGATTTTCACCTATGGGACCATTTCCTTTATATCCAAAATGTTGCATAATAGATAAACCTTTGCCATATTGCTCAGGTTTTATGTCATAAGGAGGAGTATTTTCAGAATTGTCTTCTCCTTTATAGATCCAAGCTTTGATAGCTTTGTTTTTAGCTTCTTCTTCTAATGGTACCGTGGCTTGTACAAAGGTGCCACCATACTTTTTTGGAGGAGGAATCGTAGAAGGTTTAGTGCTCTCAGAAGGTCTCCTAAAAGAACAGGGAGACAAAGGAAAAGATGTAATAGATAGCACAGGTTCAATCTGATATCCTCCCATATTAGTTTCTTTGAGTGTCAGACTCTTTTCCATTTCTTTTAATTTATTCTCAAGGAGTTCAATAGATTCTCTGTTGGTAGGCACAAGGATGTCAGCAGATTTTGTGAGGGCATTGCAATCATAGTGTGTATTAGCAGGTATAGTCACTTCAGATCCTTGGAATGGAAACTTAATGCATTGATGGTATGTAGAAGGGATAGCCTAAATTTCATGGATCCATGGCCTTCCTAACAGAATATTGTATGCCAAAGGAATGTCAAGCACTTGACAAACAAAATCTCATTCAATATGACCAACTCTAATTGGCAATACAACTAGCCCCTTGGATTTACATTCTTCCTCATCATAGGCCTTAATAGTAATCTTTTTGCGAGCATCAATGCAATCTTTGCCATAGCCTAACTCAATAAGGAAACTAGCAGAGCAAATATTTAGGCTAGCGCCGTTATCTATGAGAACACAACGAACACGCTTTGGACCTATCATGACTTCAATGTGCAAAGGATTATTATGCGGGTGACTCAAAGAATGGTCATCTTCCTCAGAGAAAGACAAGTAATGTGAGGAGGTCAAGTGACCTACCATAGATTGAAATCGGTTGAGATCAAGATCTTTTGGGACATTTACCTCAGTGAGGGCTTTGTCCAGGATTTCCCTGTGAGCAGGGGAGATTTTCAGGAGCTCAAAAATAGTTATCTGAGCATTAGTACGTTGCAATTAATCAAGAATGCTGTAATTGGTAGCATTAGATGAGGAACACACTTTTGGATTCTTAGTAACAGAGTCAACCTTAGCTTTGTCTGAAGGTTGAGTTGATGTAGATATAGAAGGCTCAGGGCCTTTGAGAATGATTTTAGTGTGAGATCGAGTAACAACATTAGCGCTCACTTGAGACTGTCCTTGTTCAAAGGACTAAGGTGTAGACCCTCACAAAATGAAAGGTGTTTTAGAATTGGAAGTATCTTCCTTTCCCTTAAGAACAATGACATTACAATATTCAGTGTCAACAGGTTCAACCATATTAATGACATTGTCATTATTGGTGTAAGTATAGTTGACCTTAGCATTAGTATTTTTGCCTTTAGATGATTCACCTTTTCCATCAGGAGGAAATGGGTCTTTGAAAGCTTGGTGATCAAAATTTTTGTTATGACCTCCCACAGCAATAACCTCACTATTGATGAGATCCTGGATTGTATGCTGCAATTTAAGACAAGTAGCTATTTTATGACCTTTGTTTTGGTGAAAATCACAATAAGCAGATTCATTCCACCAAGAGGGTCTTGGTTGCGGATCATAAGGTCATGAATTATTCAATGTAGTAAGTAAATGGTTGTCCACAAGAGTCTTGTAAACCGCTTCAAGAGGTTATCCTAAAGGAGTGAACTCACGCTTGGGCCTAGGAGCCCAAGGTTTAGGTCTAGAAAATTGTGAAGTACTCGGTTTGGATTTTGCCGTAGCCTGTTCAGTGGCTTTGGCCACTTGCATCATGGTAGTGAGATTAAAGGCAGCCTTGGAAGGCTTAGGAGTCACATTGTCTACAACGCGATCATTCACAACATTTTGGTTCTTGTTGGGAAATTTAGACTTATCTTTGCTTGAGGAAGAAGACCCTTATTTGTTTTCCTTGTGTAAGGTCAATTCTCCTTTCTTGATCATAAATGTCTTGATTCTTACAACTTGTTTAATCATGTCATCAAAAGTTAGAGGACCTTGTAGCTATACTTGATACCCAAAGTTGGGGATAAGATTATCGAGAAAGATATCCAAATTTTCTAATTCAGGTAGCTTGCTAGAATATCGTGTATAGAGTTGTCTCCATCTTTGGAGAAATGCCAAGAAGGATTCCCCATTATTTTGTTTCATGTTGCAAAGATCTCGAATATGAACTGAATGTTGGATGTTGTGAGAATAGTGTTGTAGAAATAAATTAGCAATTTCCTCAAAGGTCTTGATGCTAGTTGGTAGTCTAGAGAACCATTCCATAGTTGATCCTCCCAAACTACATGGGAAAAGATGCATAAGATAGGTTGTGTCATGTATGAATTCCATGGAGAGAGCACAAAATTCTCTTAAATAGTCTTGAGGGTCAGATGTACCCAAGTATTTGTCATATTTAGGAAGTTCAACTCCTTTGGGAAAAGGAGGCATGCATAGACTCTTATCAAATGGGAATGGACAAATGCTGTCCAGTGTGAATTGTGTAACAGGTTTGTCTTTCTCTTTCAAGAGTTGAGAGAGTTGCTCTTGCATAGTTTGAATTTCTTTGCGCAAGCAGGAATTTTCAGTTTCTTCCTCTTTCTCAACAAGTGTTTCTACAACATAATTGGAACGTAACATAGCCCCTTGATTGGATAGTTCAAGAATGTATTTTTATTTCTCCTCAGCTAGTAGAATTCTCATCATTTTACAGAAATCTTTGTTAGCACGAGCTTGTGCAATCTCTTCTTGAGTAATTTCTACTTCTACATCGTTAGGGGGGTCTTCAGAATGGGACTTACCCCAATTTCTAAAGAGGTCAGTTCTGCTAACCTCACCACCTGATTGGTTATGATCTACCATCTTGCCAAAATGCAAGGATTCAAGGTGTAAAGACTTGGTATGAAAAGATTGAGTGCTCTCTGAATTTGGGTCTTCTTGGAACAAAGGATTTCAAACCCTACCAAGATCGGCAGGAAATGACCGTTTATTGTAAGGTCGTCGTACTGGGGAAGGAGATTGAGATGATTCCTCACTAGATGTAGTTGGTAATGGTGTGGAAAGTATAGATTCATCTTGATTGATTGAAGGAAATGTTTTTCCACTTCGAGTTGTGATAGTCATAGACAAATTTTTGAACAAGAGATGTGAACTAGGACCAAACTTGAAACTGTCTCAAAGATTGCACAGAACGTGCCAAAAGGTGAAGTATCCTTGGTGCAAATCATCGAAGATGAGGCTAGAACAACCAAGAGATGACTATTGCGACACAAGGCATGAAGACACAGATAAAAAGAGATCAAAAAGACATGAGACAAGACCAGTTTAAGCAAGAATCACGTAGTTCTCAACCCAAGAAACCAAGTTTCAGACTGTGTGAAGATAGATGGTAGAAAAATAGACCCATATCAGAGACCAGATTTGACAGAAGTACAATTGATTGGTAGATTTTAGCTCGCTATTTTGGACAAAAGACTCCAGTTTCGCGTGATGAAATGCTCTGTCGTGCGAAGTTTCTCACCGAACCGCGCAAAGAAATGCTCTCTTCGTGCGAAGAATGACACCAGTTGACAGAATAAAGAATGATAGAATAATGGCATTGTTTCCAAATGTCGCGCGACAATATAATATTTATCACGCAAAGATTCTCACCGACTGATGCGAAGATTGGGAAATTTCACGTGAAACTATGCAAATGTTGAAAAAAGGACGTTTACAGAATCAGACTGTTAAGACCAGTTTGCATTTTCCAAGATGAAATCATGCTATTTTTTGATAGATAGTTCAAGTTATAGATTGTTTTGGACATGTTCAAGGTTGACAGTTTGTGTGTTTTGACGATAGTTTCGATTGTTCAAATGATACACCCATGCAAAACACATTAAATAGAATGTTTGTAGTACCAGAACAAGAACATTACAATCCTAGGATAGCCAGGACAATAGCTGTTGAATCCCTACTTGAACCAAAGTTCATCTACACTTACTCTTAGTGGATAACTTAGAATCTTGGAAGCATGGGCTCCTCCTTACATATGCACTCACTTCTTAGGCATACCAAGTTTCAGACCCCAAAGGAATTGCTTCCCAAAGGGTTGTTATTTCTACTAAAATTCGTAAGAATGTGGGGCGTCTTAGTCGGTCTCTGACCTTCTTTGCCAATAGATAGAGGGGTTTTGGAAAACTAGAACAACAGTTTGTAGTAAGGTCATCCGTTTAGGTGGTTGTGATCAAGTCATTTTCTCAATAAAGGGGGCTCTCCCAATCCATTCAAAGCAAGACTTTCACCTTAACAATGTCGGGACTTTAACACACCACTAGGGTACTGGAGGAGATTTTGCTTGCCACAACAAATTCACACCTGTATATTGTGACACTAATCACAATAGCATTTTTTGTATACCGGTTTGGAAGGGCTTGGCTTTAGCCTGTTACCGGTCGGGCATCCACTCTCACCAACTCTGCTAAAGCTCTCGGGAGGTAGCCACTCTAGAAGAATCACATGAATTTCTCTTACACCCAAGGTCCATAAAGGTGAGGGGAGAGCATACGTTCATGTAGTTCTTAGGATTACAATATAAAAAACACTTCAATCACTCAAGACAATGATTCATTTTAAGCACAAATCGAAGTGTGTTTTAACTACTGAAAACAAATATAAGAAGTTGTGAAAATATGCAAGGTCTTCGACAAATGTCCTACAATAAAACCATAGTAGTTTGTAATGCCTTTCTTTATATTAGCATCCTACAACAAACATGTTAGAAGTTTATGATGGCTTTTCTTTGTCTCAGCGTCCTGCAAACCATTGTTATGCTGTTTCAAAAGATAAAATCAGAGAAGCACAGATGTCAGAAAATAGCAGGTGGTTAGAAAATCGAGGCAATGAAATATCAAATTGAAAGCTCTGGACTATAATTTTGCACGATAAAATATGCTATATTGCGCGAAGAAGTGTTGTATGCCACGCGAAGAACTAGAAAGTTCGTGCGAGACGTATAGAAAGTTCGCACAAAATTAGAACAGAACTTGTACGGAAGTACAGACATAATGCAAAAAAGTGAAAAAGATGAAATGAAATGAGGCCAGAACAGAATGCACCTGCCCCACGGTGGGCGCCAGAATGTATGTGGTAAATTTGGCCTTGTTAATTCACCATACACTTCAACATGGTCCTTCTTCACCAAGTACACACAAGACTGAAGATGAGATTATTCATCCTGTCTGCCTACATGATTTGACTTGTTGCCTTCTATCCAGATGGGGTTTTCAAAATTTCTCTCAGGATGAGAGTCTCACAACCATAGACCAATCTAGGAATGAAGGATTTTTCTCCATGAATGCAATGCAATGCAAGATTATTCTAAGAAATGAAAGATGTGAGATTACTCTAAGACATGATTTCAATGCAATTATTCTAGAAATTGAAACTATCTTATTGCAAAATGATATTATTCTATATGAAATTATCAAGGAAATATGACAATAATTCATTATTCTAACAATGCATATGATCAAAAATTCAGGAAGGGTTTGAATGAGAGACTGAGAGTTCTTTTATAGACTCAGAGATGATCAGAATAGAAACTTTCCTCTTTGAAATAAAACAGATAGAAAAGCCAGTTCAATTTAGAAAGCTTTATTTAAAAGAATACAATAAATTGTTTTCTTTCTGCTTTAACTGTTTTCTTTCTTTGATTTAATTCTATTTTATTTAAATTAAATTGTTTTCTTTCTCTTTAAAGCACAATTAATTCAAAGATTCTATTTCTAAACAAAGATAAGATTTTTGAGAGAATATTCAATTAATTAAATAAATATGACCTCATAATCATTTTTTCTCAATTATCTAAATAATTAAATTCAATTATTGAAATGAGGATATTTATTTAATAATTAAATATTATTTAATCCCTTTTTCATGTGTCTTAGCTAAGGAGGGTGAATTTAATTTAATTAAAGTGCTAGGACTTTATTAATTAAATTAATTCGATCATAAGGTTTGTTTAGCCAATCTGTATTTAGGAATTAAATATGATGTATGATTAATGTAGATTTAGTATTTTCTACATTTGACACTCAGGTCAAGTAGAGTCAGTTGAAACTCAGAATTGCCTAGTACAATAGGACTTTGATGATCTAGAAGAGTGACAATGCAACAAAATTGGTTAGGGTTGCAAGGTGCCAATTTTGGGGTGTTACACAAAGGACAAAAGAGATAAAGTCCAATTGAGAGAGAGAAGCAACGACTCTGATCTTGAGTCAAGGTTAACAAACCTGCTCTCGCAACTCAGGATAAGGATAGCGTAGACAAAGACGATAAGATAACAAGTCACTTGGACTAGCACAACAAAATCAGATTTCAAAATAGCAATGAGTCAGACTGTCAATAGATTGCAATCAAAGAGAGACTAGTAGTGATGATGTTGATGAGAACACAGATTTTTGAAAATTCAGACAGAACCTTCACAACAGAATAGCAATTTGGACAGCAAGTTGATAGATTTCCAGAGTTTGGTAGTAGATGTAGAAACTCAAACAAGAGTTTGACAACTAACACCTAGAAGTGCAGATTTTGAATTGTTGATCACTTTGATGTTCATTTTGAATGTTTTGGTGTCTATTTGTTTTGATGCTTCACCAACGCAAGACACACCAAGCAGAATGTTTGTTGTAAAACGAATAGAGACACCACAATTCTAGGTAAGCCAGGGCAATATCTGTTGAATTCCCACTTGAACCAAAGTTCAGCCATGCCTACTCATAGTGGACAACTTAGAAGCTTGGAGGCACGGGCTCCTCCTTACAGTGCACTCACTTCTCAGGCACACTAAGCTTCAAATCCCAAGGGTAATCACTTCCCAAGGGACTGTTGTCTCTACTAAGAGCTTTGAAAGTGTGGGATGTCTTAGTCGGTCTCTGACCTTCTGCGCCAACAGATAGAGGGATTTTGGATACTAGAACAAAGTTTTTAGTAAGGACATCCGTTCAGGTGGTTGTGATCAAGTCATTTTCCCAATTAAGGGGGCTCTCCCAATCCTTTCAAAGCAAGGTTATCACCTTAACAATGTAGGGACTTTAACGCACCACTAGGGTACTAGAGGAGATTTTGGTTGCCACAACGAATTCACACCTGTCCACTGTGAGACTAATCACAATGATATTTTTTGTATACCGGTTTGGAAGGGCTTGGCTTTAGCCTGTTACCAGTTGGGCAATCCACTCTCACCGGCTCTATTAAAGCACTCGGGAGGTAGCCACACTAAATGATTTGTATGGATTTCTCTTTCACCCAAGATCCACGAAGGCGAGGGGAGAGGATACATCCATGCAATTCCTTGGGTTTACAAATCTAAAAGACACTTCAAGCAGAATAATAAAATGACAATAATGTTTTTGGATTTTTGATCATCCCAAAAGGGCGAGAGCATAGTTTCTTGACATTATTGTCATTCCTAAAACAACAAAAAAATGTTCATTTTAAGAAATCTTGCATGTGGGTTCTTATTTTAAGAAATCAAAAACAAAATACAAGCACAATGTTTTGCATTCTTTCGATCAAAGGCAACCTGCAAAACCAATTCGTGAGTAGTTTGTGTTTTAGTCTTCTTGGGTAACGTTCTGAAAACCACTGTTAGGCTATATGCAAAAGATAATCACATGAACATCAAAGCCAAAGATTAGTCCACATTATAAAAATATGAAAATCAGAAAACCAATCACATATTCAGAAAGTAGAGAGAAAATCATGTGGTTTCAAAAAAAAATGCATTGAAAACTTGGTGATCGTATGAGCCCGTATGGGGATCTGAAAGCTGCAAAATTGAGGATTAGATAGGAACAGTCATGAAAACCTACAATTTAGGATACCTCTAAGATTCCAAAACCAAAAAATAACTCCAACCCAAAAATCTTTGGAAAATTCTACCCAAAATAAAAAAAATTGCACCTAATTTCGAGTTAAAACAACCAAGGTATGAGCTTTTAAAGTCAGACTGCAAATTGGAAAAGCTCGCTGGTGAAGGCTGAGAAAATTAAAACCTCTGCTGATGTCAGAAAGTCAAGGTTAAATTTGACAGCCAAAAACCTATCGCAAAATACCAATATCCCTACAAAATGATGGTTAAAAGGCTATCAAATTTAGCGTGTTAAGAATTCTTGTGTAGCAAAAGTAACTAATCACCGGGCGCCACGTGTCATTTCTTCACTCACCCATTTAGAAGGCTGAAATGGAAATTTTGGAGGTGCTTTGGAGGTGGTGGTTTGGTTGGGAGTGGTGGCTGGATAGAAATTCTTATTATAGAGAAGTTCAATCAAACCCATCTATACATCAGTTTTCTTCCACGCTGCAGCGTAATCGTAGTCAGGGAAAGCCCATATGCAACGTAATTCCAATAGTACAAAACTAAGACAAAGCCTATATACAGAATAGATTTATGCAAAACATAGTAATCTAGATCCCAAAGTCTGGAAAAAATGACAAATTTGAGGCCGTAGAATGAGGTCCGTGGTGTACTTTGAACCCAAATATTTCTATAAAATTGGGTATAAGAACCCAAGAATAATTGAATTTAAAGAAATGGGCATAAAACCCATGCCACCTAAGATCAGCGAGGAGGTTGAGAGCTGTGTGAGGGTTTGGTTGATAGTGCGAGTGAAGGGAGGGTTGTGAAGTGTAGAGGAAAGCAGAGTTGTGGTTGGTGGCTGTAGATGGAGGCAACAGAGGTGTGGGCATCAACGTGGGAGGCTGTGTAGAGAGTTGAGTGAGGAAGCGAGAGTTGTGGAGCTGCACAGGGGGAAGCAGGAAGAATGGAGGGATGGGGTTATGTAGTGGAGAAGGTTTTTGGTTGGTTTGACAGAGGAGGATGGCTGCGTGGTGGAGAGGAGAGCACTGTGGGAAGAAGGAGAGTGGAGTGGGGGAGGTGTACTGGAGTAGCGTAGGGTTGAGAAGGGAGTGGCGCTTAGGGAAGGGAAGAAAGGAGGTGGGGTTTGGAGGATGCGTGGGGAGAGATGGAGGAAAGTGGGCGGTGTGGNGCAGGGGGTGGGTGAGAGGAGGGAGCTGTAGGGTTAGCGTAGAGGAGGAAGCAGGAGTTTAGTCCCACATGGGTGGGAATTAAAAACATGTATTGTTTAAATACATGAACAAACATATATTAATTCAAAGCAATGGTATAAGGCTTGGCCTTTGGTTGTGTAGCGCTAGGTGTAGGTCAATCTGTGGGTATTTGACTCAATCTTCTCCAGTCTATGATAAATAATGTCAAAATTAAAAAAACAAAATGATAGAGCACGATTAAATCATACAGGAAAAAAACCAAAAATTTTCAAAAATTTGCCTCAATATGCATGTTTTCATCGACCTACACACAGTGTCTCGATTTGCGTGTAGAAGGCTGTACGACCTCTATTTGCAATTTTTTTTTGCAACAGATTCAATTTTCACCAAAGGTAGGCATGTTTATAGTCATTTCAAACCGAAATGACGACGCGGACGCAATGGTGGACCCATATTTTTCTCAAAATGAATAGAAAACAAAATTAAAAGAAGAATTTAATAATGAGGCCTGAAAGTGATTTTTAGCCCCATGGTGGGTGCCAGAAATGTGTGTGCTAAAAGTGGACCTCTACTTTAGCAGTACACTTCAACATGGTCATTGTACTTCAGTTGCATACATAAATGAATATTGATTAATTAATCTGGCATGCCTGAAAGAGTCGACCTGTTGCCTTCTAGGAGGTAGGAGTATGAGCTTTCTCTCAGATCATTGCAAGCTCAGTGACTGTATACTAACCTAAATGAAATATTTAAAGCTATGACAAATGATCTAAGATGATATGCATATGTAGTTTGTTGTTCATCCAATCTACTTAAGATTGATTTTAGAAGCACCAAATTGAAAAGTGAAAGATTCTTTTTAAAACCCAAATTGAATGTGCTCTAATGATTAGATTTGTATGCTTGAAATTAAACAACAAAGCTAAATGATAAATGCTAATAAAAGAGAAGAAAATGCAGTATAGTAATGTTAGAAGAAAGTTAGGGATCCTTTGTGAAGGAAAAGAGTTTCTCTTTTATAGAAATCTCTCTCGAATCGACGGTTGAGATCGAACAAAAAGAGTGGCTTAGATTTGATTGAAGAAGCACAATCCATGTGCAAGTGATTTGATTGGTCAAGAGAGTCAGTTGACTGAACTGACTGATCAGTTGTTTTGGAAACTTCTATATTCAGTTTTTGGTTAACTGAAATGTTTCCAAAATGATAAATAGTGGAGAATCAGTTAACTGAGTGGAACTGGATTGTTTCCAAAATGATAAATCAGTTAACTGAATTTGATGATGTCATATGCATTTTTAATAAATTAATTGATTTTGAATACACATTTATGTTTTTATAATTAATTTAATTCCTTTTTTATTTAATTGACAATTTTGTAATTTTTATTTAATTAATATATCAGAATATCAATTAAATAATAGTATAAAGTTTATTTGCCAATGTAATGTAATTTTAGGAATTAATTAATTAAACAACTAAGATGATTGATTAGGACCTAGGGTTTAGGTCAGATCAGTTTGAATTTGATAATTGCCTGTTTGATTTAGGACTTAGGGTAATCAAGATTAGGGTTTTTTGATTAATAGTGAGATTGGGGGTCTAGGGTTTAGATGCCCATTTTTAGGTGATTATAGTACTAGCCATACTCGGCATCTGTTCCATCATAGTCATGAACTGCTACATCATAGTAGCCACCTGATCAATCCTGCTAGTAACAGTGGCCAAACTAGTCTATAAACCATGTACATCCTTCTGTAACCTGGTAATGGTACCTAGATGTATCTATGACTGTATCTATACTGGTACCTAAGGCACCTACTGTGCCAGAATATGTGGAGCTATAGGCACTTGCTATGCCCGAATATGTGGAACTATAGGCACCTGCTGAGCCATAATATGTGGAGCTATAGGCACCTACTAAGCCAGAATATGTAGACCTTGTCCCTGTAAAGGAGCCTATCTAGCAACAACTATATGGGCCTATATCACAATCCTTTATCGTCTCTGCTCCCATATTGCTGCCATTACTTCTTGTACTGGTCTCACCCTAAAACCACCACCTCTACCCCGTGCATGACCACCCCTCATCTGTGGTCCTCCATGACCTCCACCTCTGCCTCTATCCTACCATAGTACTCTCTGTCTTCGTGGAGCTCATTGTCCACCTCCATGCCCACCCCTGCCATCATCATCATCATCATCATCATCATCATCATCATCATCATCATCATCACCACCACCTAAGGTATCATCAATATTAGGTATCAAATCACCAAGATCAATGAATCGAGGGAATCTATGACGATCAGACCACTGTGAGTAATCTGCTGACATCCCTGCATTTTCTATATTCTCTCACACATCCCACCACATATATTCCAATCTCTCAATCTGATCACAAGCATAATGGAAATCTACCTGTGCACCCTACATAGATCTCTCTGTCTAGACTCGAGCATATAGTGCCAATCCCTATGGTATGTCCTGAATCCTGCCAAATTGTTGACATACTATGTAGTAAAAAAATCTCTCAATCACAAGAGGTGATCGACCTATCATCCATCGTGGAGAAAACATGTATGGAAAATAATCATCATCCTCCCTCCATGCCTCACAACCCAAATATGGTCTCCAAATGACCTGATCAATATCATCGAGCATACAACACTAGTACTCTAGTTTTCCCAACTGAGGCTGAACAACCATACCCTCATATAGAAATGCGAAGGCCAACTAGCATCTCTTTGTCGAGTAGCTATAGGTCTTGACACATGAATATGATCCCATGTCCATAAGTGCAATAGCATCGCTCTAGCAGATAATGAAGCACTCCCCTGTGTACTATATGGTGTAACTCATGATATAACTATGCTAGTACACAGGAACCCCAATCAAATCTGTGATGATCATCAATCATGTCCTTTATAATGCGACCCCATCCAACTATGAAACTGTGACTGTGAGGATCTGGTAATAGAACTCTACCGATCAATACCCCTAAAAATGCTGACAGAGTGGGGAACAAAGAAAACTGAGCCCAGGTGATACTCTCATCTCCAATGATCCAATCTACAAAGACCCGTCGACAAGCATTTCCATCGTATACCTAATCATAATAGACCCGCTCTCCTCGAGTCAGGATCTGCAACAATCTAAACACATTCTCAAGTGTGATCATCATCTCACCCATAGGAAAATGGAAGGTGTTATGGCCAGAGTGCCATCACTTTGTAATAACTATGAGAAGACCTAGGTTTAGCTAGAACTGAGGAACCTCTAGAAGATAGAACAACCTGAATCTCCCGATAACACATCTCTTATACTTTGACAATTGATATACCATATCAGTGAGCCAAATTGGGACACTCCAGACATACAACTTTTGAAAAGGAATTTGTTTTTCACAAATCAAGTGGATTCGATCAGTATCATCATTTTAGTGGATTATCCTACATAAATCTATCATCAAATTATCCTATCACTATTTTTGAGCAAACATCAACTATTTTTCCTAACTCTATATCGTGAGAAGGGGAAAATACATCAGTTTATCTTATCTTACCAATCAGATTGATCTAAACAAACATCCAGTTAATCGCTCATCCTTGTGTGTGTAAAATAGTGCACCTGTTATCTGCAACATGACACTTTAATAGATCATTACGTTAGTGAAAAAGGGGTTAGTAAAGCATGAAAATGCACTAAAATTGATCTATAGTTTTCTAACTAGGAAGAGTATGAAAAACAGCATAATAACCCTCAGATATGCCTTTTCTAGTGACATATACAACCTAGCATGAAAGATTCTATTAAAAATAAGAAAGATATCTAAATAACATGCATTCTAGTTCTAGAAATGGGGATTATAACAATGCATGAATATGAAAACCAAATGTTACATGAATTTATATAAATACTAACAGCATAAAAATGCATTTTCAATCTAAAATGAAGGCTTATTTGTGCTCAAAAAATCCTTCTATTTATAGAAGAAATGAAGAGAGAGGGGGGACAAGGGTCATTAATGGAGTTGCAAAACTCATTAATGGGGTGTAAGAGGAATAAATGCCAAAGGCATTGAAGAGGAATGGGCTTGAGGAATATGCATTAAATGCAAGCATTTAAGAGGCATGGAGAGGGTTTAGAGTCAAGCTTGAGAAAGTTGACTTTCTCAAGTGGGTTGAGTCCTTAATCACATTTTTAGGAATGTGACATGATTAGGAGGTGGGTTAGAAGAGGATTAGGATTAGGATTAGATTTAGCATGGGGTGAATAGGTTGGGATGGGTTTGAAACCAGGTCAAGGTGGTTGAGATAGGTTAGGCTAGGGGTTTAGGGGAATATTAATGAAATGAATTATTTTAAATATATTCATTCAAAAATAGGAATATTAATTATTTAATCTTTTTATTGCTTTAGACAATTAATTAGGACTATAGCCAATTATTTAGATTAATTTAGGCTAGAAGATAGGATTTTGCAAGTGATTTGAGATAATAGGGATTTATTTAATTTTTCTTACATTAATTACATTAGCCATGTATTGTTTTGAATTGATTTGATTTGACTGGCTTAGGTGATTAATGAAATTTAGTGATTAGATCACTTAGGAGATTAAATTTGATTCGAATAAATTATGTCAGCCGATTGAAGAGTTGTCTGAACATAATTGGGGTATGATCACACTTAGGGAAAATAGGGTCTATGGTCAGAGCAGACCAAATCTAGTTGGTTAAATTTTCCCCTCTTTGAATTGATGTGCAAGCAACGCATTGATTCAAAGAAAGTTTTTGATTTTGAATTCAGAAAGATTGAGAATTTCGCTCATGATCGACCGAAATGCCTGATGAGATCAGTCTCGCAATTGATCAAACTAAACTGATAGTATTGAATCTTAACTTGGTTGTCATACAAAGGTCAATAAAATATTTTAAAGATACCAATCCTGAACTTGGTTTTCATCGAAAGATTGATAATAATGATTCCGAACTTGGTTGTCATCCAAAAGTCAATATGAAGCTGCCAGGAGCTTAGTAAGAATCTTTTAAAATGAGGAAACACAAGATATCCAGCTTATGAGCACCAAATCTTTCTATCTAATAGTTCTGACTTAGTCAAGGAAACTTCCATGCCCCTAGTTGTTTGATAACGAAGTCATTTTTGATGCTGTTTTGAGAAAAAATTTGATTGATGATAGTGTGATCATGCCCCCTCAGGAATGAAATCGAAGGAAATAAATAAAATACCTCTATTGAAAGAATGTATCACTTGCATGGAACAGTTAAGTCAAGAAAGAATGGATTAAAAGAAGTGAAGAAATGGGGGTGTGTTAAGAGAAAACACAAGAGTACCAAGTTAATCACGTTTAAAAAGTGAGTTAGATTTCATTCCTGATAGATCAAAGATTTTGGGAATCATTGATTATGTAATTAACCTGGATCTTGGATGAATAAAGAATTTATTTTGAGCTCAAATCCCTTATGGTTTTTTTAAAAATCTATCATGCAATCTCTAAATGTAGCTATATGTAGACTCTTAGGACTTGTCACTAATTGGCAGATATTGGACATTTTTATCATCATCGGGCGTCTTTCAGGATGGATACCACCTGATAGTACAACAATCACTAATACCCACTGATATTATGAAAGTATGAATACAATGTTTATTGAAATGTCAGAAATAGACTTAGGCATCAAGGCATAGAAGCCAGGATAAAAAATAGTCACTTTCCTTTTACTATCTCAGAATTTGTGTAAGGTAAGATATTGAACCTGCAATGACCTTGAAAATTCATATCCTTGGGTAAATTATGCTTCGTATACCTTAGTAAGAATCAGAGTTGAGAAAATAGACAAGGAAATTGTTTGAACCTCACGATACTTTACACATCACAAAGATGGAGATATATGCGGCTATCCACGCATGGCGGCAACTCTTACCATAAACATCTAAGTTAGGTGAAATTTCTAGGATCATTTGGAACAATCACCATACGCAGAAAACCAAGAAAATGTTATGCCCCCTGTCCTTGTGATTCTTTGTCTTTGTGCAGATGTCATGGAGTAACTCAGAAGACATAACAACTATCAATTGTGAATCAATAAAAGAAAACTCATAACTGCTTAGATGCCCCCAGTGAAAACATCATGGGTACATAAAAGAGTCATAATCAAACCAAGATCAAACTGTGTTTAGGTAGTATTGAGAAATACTATTGATTCATTTTTCAAGCGCATTATAGATTCACCAATCAAAAATGTGGAATTTAAGCAATATGTATTCCATGTCTGTGTATTTTTCCTATTTACAATCCAATGTAGGTATTAGGAATACCATTTAGGTTAGTGCAATGTTTGTGCCAGATAGGTGGTTTGGAAAGACGCACCCATGTTTCATGAAAGTGACATTTTTGTACAAGTATCAAGAAGCATTGTGCTAGAAGGAAAAACATCCTATGACGACTTAGAAGACAAAACCTAACATGGTAGCAAAGATGCCCCCAGTATAAAATGATTTTTTCCCTAAGACCAAAAAATGCAGACAAATCCCAAAAAAGGATAGGATAATTTGTAAGGAAACATAGTCAGCCCTTGGAACATGTGTAATTATGAAGGCTTAGTATCAACAATGTATTGATAGATGGAGCACAGAACACAAGTGACGCCTGATTGCCAAGTTTTCACCACTCGGTAGGACCTTTCATTCTTTTTGCTACCAGGATACCTATTTTACCAGGTTGTCATCAAGGCACTTTTCTCTTTTTCAAAATTTTTTCAAATTTTTCTTTTTTGAATGTTTTTGTAGTATCAAGGCGCCTGTTTGCCAAGGTTTCACCAAGGATACCTTTCTTCAGGACTTTTTCTACTATTTTGGGATTTCTCAGGATCAATTTTTTGAATGTTTTTGGTATTTTCTGAAAACTATTTACTATACAGGCTTTGCTAGCCAAACATTAAGTGTAGAACCACTTCAAATGTAAAGTATTGATAGGATCTGGAAGAACGTCTCCCTTAGGTGTAGCTAGTTGATAAGCTCCAGTCCCAAAAGTAGTAGTGATAACATAAGGTCCCAGCCAATTATGTTCAAACTTTCCTTTCTGCTCTCTGTTAGGTTGGTTCTTAGGATTCTCCTTTAGGACGAGATCCCGCACTTGAAATTGTCATGGTTTAACCTTTTTATTGTACCCCTTGGACATGCGTGCTTGGTATACCTTCAGATGATCGAACGCCTATTGCTTGCACTCATCAAGTAATTCTAGAGCATTCACCCTATTGATGCGGTACTACTCATCAGTAACAAGACCTTGTAAAGATATGCACAAAGAGGGGAGTTCAACCTCAATAGATAGTACTGCTTTAGCGCCATAGACCAAGGAAAATGGTGTGGCTACAGTTGGCGTTCTAATGCTTGTTCTGTAGGCCCATAGTGCCAGATTTAGCTGTGGATAACAGTCTCTGCCAGACTTACTTACAATTCTATGTAGGATTTTGAGAATATTCTTATTAGATGCCTCATCCTGCCCATTACCTTGAGGATAATAGATTGAGGAGCAATGTTGAGTAGTGTGAAACTGTTCATAAAGGTCATCAATGTCTTGATTTTTAAATTGGCCCTCATTGTCTGTTATAATTGATGAGGGTATCCCATATCTACAGATAATGTAGTTTAAAATGAACATAGCCACCTATTTGCCAGTGTCTTTGATTAGCAACACGGCTTCGACCCACTTCGTAAAATACCCAGTGGCCATAATGATGAACTTGTGTCCATTTGAAGAATTGGGATATATTTGTCCAACCAAGTCAAAGGCCCATTGCTGAAATGGCTAATGTGTAATGAAAGGTATAAGTTCTCTGGCAGGAGAATGGATGAGATTTCCATGTCTCTAGAATTTATGACATGTTTTGGAAAATTGAATATCATCCTTTTCCATTGTAGGCCAGTAATAGCCTACTCTGAGCAGTTTCTTTGCTAGTGAAAAGCCGTTTGAATGTGATCCACATACACCTTCATGGACTTCTTTTAACACGCGATCTGACTCTTCAAGTTCTAAAAATCTATGAAGTGCACCATTGAGACCTCATCATTATAATTTATTAGTTATGAGGACATAACGCGATGCTATCCTAATCAAGGCTCTCTTTTCATTTTTGGATAGTTGGTGGTAATAGTTTGGTCACTTAGGTAAGCAATGATATTAGCATACTAAGATTGGTCTAGGGTGCTCAAAGCACATATTACTTGATATTTAGGGGTATCAAAGGCAGGGTAGGATATTTCTTCCACCAAGAAGTCATAGCGGAATTGATGTTCCTCTGGTTGTAGCATTAACGCCAATGTAGACATAGAATCTGTAGCTTTATTCTCTGTTCTGGGTATCTGTTATAATGTGATGAAGATAAAGTATTTCTTGAGGTCATCAACCAGTTGTTTGTAGGTTGTCAACTTCTCATCTTTCGTCTGATAATCTCCATTGACTTGATTGATAATGAGCTAGTTGTCACCTTACACGTGAAACTCTATAATCTTCCATTCCATGGCAAGCTTAAGACCGTTTACCAGTGACTCATATTTAGAAATGTTGTTGGTAGATGGAAACATCAATTTGTAAGACTTGGGTATCTTGTAGCCTTGAGGAGTTACGAATAGAACCCCTTCTCTAGAGCCTTGTTGTGTGAAAGAACCATCAAAGTACATCTTCTATGGGTACTTAGTTAGATGCATAATGGTCTCATTAGGTAATTTAATCCTTAAAGGTTCATCATCTTGGAGCGGTGAATCAGCTAGTTGATCTGTGAGGACTTGTCCTTTAATAGCCCTCCTATCTACATACTCTATGTAAAATTCGCTCAGAATGAGGACCCACTTTGCCACACGTCCTGTTAATGCTATTTTGCTCAGGAGGTACTTCAAAGGATTTATCTTTGTAATGAGCTTTATTGTATGTGATAGCATATAATGCTGCAATTTTTGTGATGCAAAGACAACTGCTAAGCATGCTTTTTCAATAATGTTGTAATTGAGTTCATAGGAGACTAGTGTTCTATTGATGTAGTAGATTGATATTTCTTTCTTTGTTTCATCCTCTTGTGCTAATAATACTCCTAATGATGTGGCTGTTGCTGAAATGTACAGGAGTAATGGCTTTCCATGGATGGGTTCTATAAGAATAGGAGGAGTAGCCAGGTACTCTTTTAATTCTCTGAAGTTGGCTTCACAGTGTTCATCCCATTTGAAGGTGACCCCTTTGTGTAGAAATTTGGTAAAGAGTTGCGCTCTATCTACAAGTTGTGACATGAACCTCCTGATTGATTGAAGTCTCCCTTGTAATGTTCTCATTTGACTGATGTTGCGTGGAGGAGTCATCTCTAGTATAGCTTTGAATTTTTTTGGGTCTACTTCAATTCCTTTCGCTAAAACAATAAACCCTAAGAGCTTTCCTGATTGGACCAAAGGCACACTTCTTTGGATTGAGCCTTAGTTGAAATTTCTCTATATAATCCAATATCTTCCTTAAGTTATTAACATGAGTGCTCCTTTCTTTGGATTTAGCTAAGGTGTCATCCATGTAATCCTCCATGTTTTTATGCATCATATCATGGAATATAGTAGTCATTTCTCTTTGATATATAGCACCGACATTCTTTAACCCAAATGGCATGACGTTCTAGAAAAAGGTTCCCCATGCGCATGTAAATGTGGTCTTCTCTTGGTCCTCAGGGGCAATTTGTATCTGATTATAGCTGGAGAAACCATCCATTAATGAATACATTTAGTAGCCCGCTGTGAGGTCTATGATCATATTAATATTAGGCAGTGGGAAGTCATCCTTAGGACATGCTTTGTTTAATTCTCTAAAGTCTATTCAAATCCTAATAGATTTATTGGATTTAGACACTGGGACCACATTGGAGATCCATCCTACGTAGGCAATGACTCTGATGAATCCAGCTTTCAATAATTTCTCTAGCTCCGCCTTTACTAGCAATGCAACATGAGGATGCATTTTTCTTAGTTTTTGTTTCACAGGTTTGACCCCGGTAGCTATAGACAAGTGGTGCATTATCAATTCAGGATCCAACCCAGGCATATCGGTATAAGACCATGCAAATTTGATCTTCTTCTCTTTCAGGAACGCGGTGAATTGTGTCTTCTCCTCTTCTAACAAAGATTGTGCTAGGTATACTATTTGAGGATCTTCAATTGTGCCCAAATTAATTGGCTATGTCAGTTCTATCAGAACTAAAGACCTTTCTTGAAAGTGCTTGGGAAGGATATCAAGAATCTCATCCTTTGGTGCCTCTGAGAGGTTTTCAACATTAGATACGTCTTTTTTTTTTACTATTTTAGGATTTGACACTGCCACAACGTGGTTTTCACTCTCAGTTCCCTTTTTCTTTTTATTTTTTAATTTTTGACTGAGAAAATTGATATCCTCCTACGACATGTTCACACTTCTTGAATTGGTGGAAGAAGGGTAAGATTCACAAGTGTTTAGGTAGCAAGCCAAAGTGTAATCATTGGAAAAGTTGAGGATATGAGTAGGATCTGTATTAGTCCAATCAATTAGGTCTGGGTTGATCAAAGACAAGGAATTAGACTCTAGGAAGGATAGCATTGTGTTAGCATCAAGACCATTAACTGACATGATATGTCCCGTTAAGTTACGTTTGTACATGCTTAGATCAATAAGAGTTAGATCATCATTAAAAGGGTCGTTGTTGGTTATATGTGGATCAAACTCTAGTGCCTCATTAGTAGAACTTTCATCATCATCTCTTCGTAAAAGGAGGCTTCTTTCTTGTTGCCTCTGAAGTTCTTCTAGACTTATGAGAACACCAGTCTCTCCATCAATGATTGGGGGAAGGAACTCTTCCTCTGCTTAAGGAATATCACTATTGTTGGGAGTAGTGTTAGGATGCTCATTGGGTGCTGATGGAGCTACAAACATGTGAATCAGATCTATTTCAATGTCCTCTATGGAAACAGATAGTTCATTCCATTCATAATCATGAGAATCAGTTACTTCATCATCAAACCTATTTAAGAATTCTGCAATAGTTATTTGATGTACTCAATTAGCTACTTGTGGATCAAAGTGTGGTAAATCAAGGACATGTGTGATTATGACTAACTGCCCCTAGTTAGGATGTGAATCTTGTTGTTGGGGTGTGCTCTCTGTAGCCATTTCTATTAATGGTATCTCTGGATCATCTTTGGTTGTGTCTCCTACCTCTTGAATAGGAGCCTGTGGTAACAAAGGAACATGAATATCTTGTGGTGCTTCAAAGCTTGGGACATAGTGCTCTCCTTGATATTTTGGATTCTCTATGCCAACATGTAATAATCTTTCATAGGACCATAGTTCTAGTTCTATCTCTTTTGTTTCATCACTCCCTTTGTCAAAGATCGAACTATCTTTTGAAGCAGGTTTGTTAGATTCATTATTAAATCCTAGTCCTGTTTTGTCTCTGGTATTCCTGAACTCCATGTGCAGTGGCTCAATAATTCCTCTTCCTGTGTCACTTAGAGGTCCTTTTCCTTTATATCCCATTTGCTTGAGGAGGTCGTATCCTTTACCATACTATTTTGGGAATATTTCCACATGCTTCACCTCAGCTTCCTTTGGTTCTCCTTTGTAAAGCCAATCCAAGACTACCTTTTCTTCTGTGTTATCTAAAGAAGATGTGGATGCCTTAACCATGCCAGTTGCTTTTTGGATTTTCGGCTCTTTAGATCCAGTAGGTGTGAAAGATGAGGAGGGTCTTCCATTGGATCTTGGTGATACTGGTAATTTTGTTAGCGATGGAGTCATGTCTAGTTTGTATTCTCCCATACCTATTTCTTCAAGTTTTAAGGTTTTGCCAAAACTCTTCATCACCATGTCTTTGGTAGTCTCAGGAGAAATCTCATCCATAGCCTCTTTGTTATGTGGAATCATACTACCTACCTTGATATTGTTGCAAGTATAATTAGCATCTACAGGAATTGTTACTTCCACCCCATTATGTGGGAACTTGATACACTGGTGGTAAGTAGATGACATAAATTGCATTTTGTGGATCCAAGATCTCCCCAATAGTATGTTGTAAGCTAGGGGTAGATCCAGAACATGACATATGACATTCCTCTTAATTGGTCCAACTCTAATGGGTAGAACAATAATACCTTTAGAGGATTTTTCTTCCTCATCATAAGCTTTGATAGTGATTTTGCTTCTAGAGTCAATGGTCTATTCTAAAAGACCCAGTTTCCTGATTAGATTAAGGGTATAGATATTCAATCCTGTGCCTCCATCTATCAATACACGTCTAACACGTGATTTATGAATGAGGACTTCAATATGGAGGGGTTGATTATGTGGATGTGTCAATGATTTATCATCCTCTTCAAAAAATGAGAGGTAGTGTGGCATTGAGATGTGATTGACCATCGCTTGGAATTTGTCTATGTCAAGGTCCTTTGGTAAATTTGCAGCATGTAGGGCTTGTTCTAGGATTTCCCTATGCACTGTGGATATTTTAAGCAAATCAAAAATGGAAATTTTAGCAGAGGTTCGTTGCAATTGGTCCACTAGGTCATACTTCGCTGTAGGAATAGTAACCGTGTGTTTTGCTGCTGGTTTGGGGATAGTAACAATAGGAACTCTGGATGTTGATGTTGGTTTCAAGGAGGAATTAGGTCTTTTGATCGTGACTTGTGTTTGGCTCTGAGTCACCACATTCATTTGGAAAGAAACACCTTTGATTGTGACCACATTAATTGATTTAGTTTTAATGTCTAGCATATTGATCACATTATCATTATTGGAGTAAGTGTAGTTTGTTAGAGTAATAGTCTATCGGGGTTACTAATTTAAATCATTATGATCTAATTAGTAACTTCCCTATTTACTCTAGTTTGCTTCAGCTAACCTTAGGCAGTTTCTATTTCTGTTAGTTTCCCTTTTAGGGTTTCGTGATTCCTTTATAAGGATTCACCTCTTAGTTTATCACACAGAGTTCTCACATCTTATTGTAATTCTATTGTTGATAATATAGATTGTTTTCTTTCAACATGAATTTGATGTCTCTGGCATATCGGCCGCCATAGCTGCCCTCTCTCTTCTATCTTTTTTCTTCTGTCTATGTGATAGCCTTGCATGTAGGTTTCTTGGGTTGATTTGATGGTTATCAAATCTAATATGGTATCAGAGATTTCATGCTGTCAGCTGTTCGAGTTTTAGTGAAGCGTTCGAGGGTTTGGAGGTTTCTCTGGCTTTTCTAGCAGTTTTTCTGTGATTCTGGAGGGTTTTTATTTTTCAAAGCTGTTTGAGCCGAAATGGACTCCACCATTGCGTCCAGAAGGCCCAGGAGAGTCGAAATCATATAAAATTTTGACCATTTTGGCCACCGGGGCTCTGGGGAATTTTCTCAGCCTCTCAAGGGCCGTACGGGCATGTTTCTCGAGAAAAAATGTTAAAAAAACCACATGTTTTTTAATACTTTTCGGGTTTTTCAACGTGCGCAGTTATTTGTTTAAACGCGCCGCCAGCGCGCCGCCGGTGCCCCACCGCCACCGGCCAGCGCCTGGCGGCCACCACTCTGCCACCCCGCGGCCTTCTGCTGTTTCACCGGACCGCCGCCGCCTGCTCAGCGCTGACCGCGGCCCCCGCCGCTCCGCCGACCGTGGCTCCCCCGCCGCCGGCCTCCCCGGCTCACCGAAACCCCGTGCCGCCCGGCCTGTTGCTCCGCCCCGCCGGTGGCGGCCTCCAGCCAGCCCCCGCGGGCTTACTATATAGCGCCCTCGGTCATATTGACGCCCAGGAGCTAGAGTTAAGCCCCCGGCGCGCGCCATGCGCCCGGGGGCCAATTTTTTTTAGCCCCTAGGGCTCTTGTAAGCCTTTTTTGGCATTTTTGGGGGTACCTGGGCTTTTTTTCTCTCTATAGGGAGCATACGGGGGTATTTTTTTGACTTCCATATATCGTCGGAAAACTCTTTCCGAGCACTTTCCGATGGCAGAGGTTAGAGGTTTTGGTTCCACCGTTTCGATAGCGATTTTTTCTGTTGAAGTCCGATGTCCTGTTTTGCCTTCCGGGAGTCATATCTGACTCATCCGGACTCCTTTTTTGGCAAACGAGATATCGTCAGAAAGCTGATTCTATGTACTATTCAGTGGCAGAGGTATTTCTTCCAGATTCTGCTCTAGGTTTTCACTCCTCTGAGTTATGCAGTTTATTCCCTCTAGTGGTGTGCTTGGTTCTACAGGTCCGGGGATCTCTTCCTCTGAGTTCATAGTGCACTCTAATTTCTGACTTATGAGCTTGCATGCTCTTTTTGATGCATTTGTATTCTATAAACGCACTAAGATAAAGTGTCTTCTTCTGCATTTTTTGATCTTGCACACCTGGTTCAATTTTTGGTACCCGCACTGTGTTATAAAGTGCCATGGGGGGATTATGATGCATATGCCTTAGGCGCATCCACTCTTGTCAAGTGAGCATACCTTCCACGACATTAGCCCATGTAGAATGTGTCTATGACACCGCTCTTTATCCTGTGTGTGTGCCTCTGTTGCACTTGGTGTTCCTGATTCTTCTTCTGCAGTTGTTTTTGGTACTGCATTTCAGTGTTCCTGTCACCTCTCCCAGTTCAGCATTATGGGGGGTTCACCTGTTGGTTCTATTGCTTCCTTGGTTAGGTTGAGTGATCTACGTATT
>MU227568.1:737405-758735 GCA_018584345.1 Thuja plicata
AGAGATGCTTCTTTCTCTATTCTTTTCCCTTTATGTTTTGGGTACCTGATCAGGCCTTGTTGCCGGGACCCATCTTTCCTGCTTTCTGCAGTAGTTTCCTAGGTTTGGCTTCTCCCTAAGCTTATCTAAGGGGGGGTGTTAGAGTAATAGTCTATCGGGGTTACTAATTTAAATCATTATGATCTAATTAGTAACTTCCCTATTTACTCTAGTTTGCTTCAGCTAACCTTAGGCAGTTTCTATTTCTGTTAGTTTCCCTTTTAGGGTTTCGTGATTCCTTTATAAGGATTCACCTCTTAGTTTATCACACAGAGTTTTCACATCTTATTGTAATTCTATTGTTGATAATATATATTATTTTCTTTCCACATGAATTTGATGTCTCTGGCATATCGGCCGCCATAGCTGCCCTCTCTCTTCTGTCTTTTTGCTTCTGTCTATGTGATAGCCTTGCATGCAGGTTTCTTGGGTTGATTTGATGGTTATCAAATCTATTATAGTTGACTTCATTACCTTTTCCTTTAGATGCCTCCCCTTTATCGTAGTTAGGGAATGGTTTGCTGAATGCAGTATGATCTTCATTGGTAGTGTGTCCTTCCACTTTGATTTTTCCTCCTTCAATAAGGTCTTGAATAACATGTTTGAGTTTAAGATAGTTGTTAGTTGTGTCCTTTGTTTTTGTGAAAGACACAGTAAGAGTTATCATCCCACTACCTTGGTTTGACCACTGGTTCCCATGGTTTGAAATCTGGGATTGTGAGAACTTTGTTGTCTAATAGTGTCTTCAAAACAGTTTCAAGAAGTTGTCCCAAAGGAGTGAATGTTCTTTGAGGTTTTGAAGTCCATGTCCAACCTTTGCTATTATCATTGTTTGCTTTGGGTATGGGGATCGTTACCTTGGCATCTTATCTTTATTGCATGTTTTTAGTTAGATTGAACACCTCAGGTTTAGGACCAACATTGGATGCGTCTACTACACCATCGTTGACAACATTTTTGTTTTGCTTCCACCATTTAGGTTTGGAGTTGGAGTTAGATTTATTTTTACTTTGAAGAGGGATCTCTCCCTTTTTGAGCATAACTTCCTTGATATGGAGGACATTCTTGATCATCCTATAGAAGCTAGGGGAGTCTTTCATTTGTAATGCGTAGTTCAACTCTGGTACCAAGTTATTAATAAAGATTTCCATTTTCTCAGATTCGGGAATAACTCTTGAATACTGTGCAAAGATTCTCCTCCACCTTTGTAGAAAGTGGGTAAAGGATTCGCTAGTCTTCTATTTAGTGTTGCATAGGTCCATCATAGTCACGTCATGCTGGATATTATAGGAGTAATGTTGGATAAACTGTTGAATTAACTCCCCAAAATTTTTGACCTTAGGTGTAATTTTTGAGAGCCATTCCATGGCGTTGCCTCCTAGACTTCCAGGAAAAAGCCGCATGAGGTAAGAAGGTTCATGCATGTACTCTATGCTAAGAGCACAAAATTCTCTAACATGATCATGTGGACCAGTCTCTCCTGTATACTTGTCATATTTTGGCCTTGCCACATTGGGAGGGAATGGAACCATAGTGATACTCTTGTCGAAAGGAAATGGACAAATGGAGTCCACAGAGTATTTTGTCTCAAGTTTAGCCTTCTCTTGCTTGAGAGTCACAAGCTCTTTTTTCATTAAGGTAAGTTGTTTGGTGAGAATATAAATAGGAGTCGGTACCTCCTTTTCTTTCAGTTGTTCCACATCATAATCCTTGGGTAAATTTATGCCAGTGGATGCTAGATGGAGAAAGTATTTCTCTTTATCTTCGTCAATCATCTTTTCCATTATCTTATGGAACCTTTTTCTCTGTTTGAGTTTATCATATTCTTCTTCAGTGATGTCTTCCTCACTGCCCAATTCAAATAGATGATGCTCAAATGTGGGTTATTCTTCTTCATTGATATCTTCATTGTTTTGGTTTTTTCTATTGTCATATTCGTCAAAAGCCTCACTCCATCCACGAGTGGACCTGTCCATTTCTGGAGAGTCTAGAACGAGTAGGGAACTATGAGACGTTTCTCCTTGGAAGTGTATTGATTTAGGAGGTACTTTTGATCCTTTAGACATGTACTTGTTGCATCTTGTGTTAACCATGTATCTATATCTCAACTTCGTAAAAGTTTCCCGATAGTGTCAGGTAGTATCTTGAATTGTTCAAGTGAGTGTGTCTAGGTGGAAGTATCATTTGTATCCTGGTGGAAGTAAATGATTCTAGTGTTAGAGGGTTAGAATGCCCTAATAGTGAGCTAGGAATCAAGTTTTTGTAAAAAGTAGATAGACAACACATATTGAAGTAGATTGCGAGAAACTGACATGACATGCAAGGTAGACGTCTAAAAAAGTGTTTCGACACAGCAACAGGGAGACCAAAAAAGACAATAGGGGCAGACTAAAGAGCCAAAAGGGTATCCAAATCAACTGAGTTTTCTTGAGAAACTATTCTGCAAGTGCCCACTGTCCTAGATGCGAGCTAGGAAATATAGTATACGAGCTATTGATGACCCTAGATGCAAACTTAAACCCTAGATGCGATGATGTGTTGACCAAATATGAGCCAGGATACAAGATGCGAGCCAGGATACCAAATATGAGCCAGGAAATTTGGGATGTGAGTTTTTGATGTCTCTGTCAGATTTTGTCAGTTTTGAAAAATTTGTCTTGAAAGTGCGTGAAGTTTGTCTGATTGCAAATCGTGTTCTGAGACCTGTCAGTGAGTGAAAAAACATGTATATACCAAGGATTGAAGTTTGTTTCTCGTTTTGAAGGATTTTATCTTGTTAATGATCTTTCAAATAAATCAAGCAAATTTGCATTTTTTAAGGGAACAAACACATCCTTATGCCCTATTTTCTAGGTGGAGGATGAAAATCCTTGCTTGTTGACTTAGGTACATACTCAAATGATAATAAGAATATAGCCATCACCAAGCACACAATGGCTCTAGTCATGATGCTGTATTAGCCGACTCCAAACGTAAGTGAGGGCACGATATGACGAGTGTCTTGGGGCAATCATTTTTTTCCTTGTACAAGGATTATCACCCTTGCAGGGATGAATTGGGTAGTTTGTGTACAAAGTTTATTGTTTATGTTGGGGCAATCTGTTCGAAACCGTCTCCTATAGAATTGCACAAGGAAAATTTGAGGCGTATAGCCCTATGAGTACTCAAATATGTCTAGTCTCACAAGCAAGATTCAAGCAGCTCCACTCTACACATACCCAAGCATGGTCAAGGAATGATGTCAAAATTTTGAGAACAAAACTGGCTCCATCTTCTGAGGCTTTGGCCTATGAGGAAGTAATTATTTATAGTGAGTTGGAAGGGTTGACATAAAACCTTTCATCACTTGGGTCGTTCCTGAGAGATTTCTTTCTCAACCGATAGGCCCTCTACTGTTAAATATGCATACAAAGGATTGACGAGTGTAAGATGGTTATTCCCTGCTATTTTCTCCCAAAAAACATCAATCAAAGCTTTTTAAAATAAAGAAATCATGAGTAAGCAAAGCTTGTGTTTGTTCAGTTATCCACAATTTTAAATAACTTGCTTGTTCAGTTACTATCCCGAATTTAGACAATGGAGCTTTGCTTGTTCAATTAATCCATAATGTTAAGTGCTTTGTGTTGTTCAATTACTATCCCAAAAAGAATTAAATGATGTATTTATTTATTTATCCCACAAATTTAGTGCTTTGAGTTGTTCATTTACTGATCCAAAAGAAATTTAGTTTTGTTGGCTTTTTTAAATTCTTCCCAAATTCCTTTCAACTCATAAACTTATTTGTGAGTTTCTGATTTTCCTTAAAAGGAAAAGAGCATATTTCTCTAGTCAGTTTAGTAGAAGATTAGAAAATGTAATTTAGTGTGAAAAACATGAAAAGAGAAGTCAAGATGGGAGTTTGGCAACCTGAAAAACCACAAGTTAGTATTCTTTGTTCTACTCCCAAGAGAGTCTTTGACAACGATCTGCAAACATGAGTTAGGATGATTAAAAGACAAAAACCAAAGTTATCAAACTGTTAGAGGTTAGGCAATGAAGTATGCGATATTTTCAACCAAATACGATCCTAGAAATATGGGATACGACGCAATATACCAAATGTGAGCCTGTGCTACCAGATGCGATAGATTTATGACTAGATGTGATCCTGTACTCGAAACAACCCAAGAAATCCTAGATGTGAGCCTCATTTTCTGTGGTGCGAGGACGTATCCCAGATGTGAGCTTCTGCTACCAGAAACGGATCTGGACCTAAAAACTGGGTAGATAGATTAGTGAAAAATGAAGTTAAAATGAGAAAAAATCTAGAATCGAGCCCCACGGTGGGTGCCATAAATGTGTGTGTGAAATAGTGCACCTATTATCTGCAACACGACACTTCAATAGATCATTATGTTAGTGAAAAAGGGGTTAGTAAAGCATGAAAATCCACTAAAATTGATGTATTGCTTTCTAACTAGGAAGAGTATGAAAAACAACATAATAGCCCTCAAATTATTCCTTTTCTAGTGACATATACAACCTGGCATGAAAGATTCTATTAAAAAAAGGAAAGATATCTAAATAACATGCATTCTAGTTCTAGAAATGGGGACTATAACAATGCATGAATATGAAAACCAAATGTTACATGAATCTATATAAATACTAACAACATAACAATGCATTTTCAATCTAAAATGAAGGCTTATTTGTGCTCAAAAACTCCTTTTATTTATAGAAGAAATGAGGAGAGAGAGGGGGGACAAGGGTCATTAATGAAGTTGCAAAACTCATTAATGGGGTGTAAGAGGAATAAATGCCAAAGGCATTGAAGAGGCATGGGCTTGAGGAATATGCATTAAATGCAAGCATTTAAGAGGCATAGAGAGGGTTTAGAGTCAAGTTTGAGAAAGTTGACTTTCTCAAGTGGGTTGAGTCCTTAATCACATTTTTAGGAATGTGACATCATTAGGAGGTGGGTTAGAAGAGGATTATGATTATGATTAGATCTAGCATGGGTGAATAGGTTGGGATGGGATTGAACCCATGGTCAAGGTGGTTGAGATAGGTTATGCTAGGGGTTTAGGGGAATATTAATGAAATGAATTATTTTAAATATATTCATTCAAAAATAGGAATATTAATTATTTAAAATTTTTATTGCTTTAGACAATTAATTAGGACTATCTAGACAATTATTTAGATTAATTTAGGCTAGAAGATAGGCTTTTGCAAGTGATTTGATATAATAGGGATTTATTTAATTCCTCTTAAATTAATTACCTTAGCCATGTATTGTTTTGAATTGATTTAAATTAAAAATTGATTTGATTTGATTGGCTTAGGTGATTAATAAAATTTAGTGATTAGATCACTTAGGAGATTAAATTTGATTCGAATAAATTATGTCAGTCGATTGAAGAGTTGTCTGAACATAATTGGGGGTATGATCACACTTAGGGAAAATAGGGTCTATGGTCAAAGCAGACCAAATCCAGGTGGTTACAATCCTAACATCCTAAACACTTGGTTTCATTACTAAATCCAACTTGTTTGTATTCTTAATCATTTTGGTATTCAATCTATCAGAGACGCACAATTTCAATCAAGGTTTTTCATTCTTTACACTTTGGTGTTATTTGCCAATTTGTACGCATAAATTTAAAGGGTGTATGCGTAATTTCATACTACACACAACTTAACCTATCATACACGGTACTTAAACATTGATAGGCCCAACATGGCCTAGTACGCGCTACTTTGCAACGTATGCGTAACTTAATCTCTACTATGCATGATTTTAATCTAGGGTTTTGTACGCGTGAGTTTATTATTACTACGCGTGACTTAACCAATTTCCTACGTGAGGCTTTGTTAATTTCTACGCGCTATTTAATTATGCGGATGCACAACTTTACTAACCTACGCACAAATTTATAGCATCCTATGCATGACTTCACTAAAAATTGCATGAAAAATCCCTAACTAGGCGAGAAAACATCAATTAAATGCAATAAATGCTGCAATAAATGATTGAAAAGGTCAAAATCACTCACTGATGGTCCCTAGTCAGTTGATCTCTTGAATCTGTGGCCTCTCTCGAACCAATGCTCGTGTATGGGGACCACTATCGTTGTATTCTCGCAGAGTCTCAGAGCAAAAATCCAGGGTCAAAAAGTGAAAATGAATAGTAAAAATGAAATTTTTACTTATATTTATTATTTTTTGACCTAATTTTCATGAGACTTTATCCTTTTTGACTTTAAAAGTGTCATTTTCACCACCTGGGCATATTGTGATCATTTTTCATCTCGTTTTTAGAAATGAAAACATAATTGACCTAATTATTTCCTTCATCAATATCTTGTTGCCTCTGCTCTCAATTTTATTTTCATTTCTGAGGGGGCATCATATGGTCAAAACATTGTTGTTATCACATTTAGAACAAAATCTGGGGCACTAAAATTTTAAATTGCTATCAGTGGGGCATTGTCATCAGTTTTCACATCAGGTTTCTCGATATCAAGTTTTCACATCATATTCACATTAGGTTGCATATCAGTTTTCTGACATCAGGTTTGCATCAGGTTTCACATCGGATTTTTACATCAGACATCATTGTATCAGATATCAATCAATCAAATCAGATCAAGACATCAATTTTCTTTGAATCAATGTGCTTCGTACATCAATTCAAAGAGGGGCATTTGTAGACACCTAAATTTGGTCAGGTGTATTTTAATCAATCAAAAGGCAATTCCATCAAATCAAATGGATTGATTGAATCAAAAGGGACTAAATTTCATCAAATCAAAGGATCAATTAATAAATATATCGATTAATTAAATATAAGCCTAAAAGGGATAAATCTAAGCTATATAATTGATTTAATCAATTAATTGTATAATTTTAAATTAAAAATCAAAATCAACCTATTCTTTACATGGCTAATTTAATTATTTAATTGAATTAATTAAATGCTTATTTCTTTCAACAAAGGGGACAATAATTTGAACAATCAATGAAAATCAAGGATTGAAAGCACATGGATCACTCCAAACTTTGCAATCTTGATCACTCATTTTGAACTTTTAAATCCTCACCACTCAATTTGTCTCTTTGTCCCAAACTTTGAGACCACCATTTAAATGGTCTCCCCATTTGAAACCATTTGAAAGACTTCAACTCAACCAAGCTTTAATCATAATCAACTTAACTCTACCCCTACCCTTGGGAAATCCTATAAATACTATGCATTTTGAGAGCATTATCAATCTTAGACATTCATGAGAAATTGCATCCTTACTATAGAGAAATTTATTGAGATCATAAGAATTTGAGAGCATAATTGAGCATAATTTGAGTAATTGAGAGCATAATTGAATGAATTGCATTTGCAATTTGAGAGTTGTGAGCTAGATTAGGCATCATCTTACACAAATTCTCATTCTAGGACTGCCACTTTTGGAGATTAAGGCTGAGAGCTCCAATAACATGCTTAGATGGAGATCCATGGAATGTTAAATACTAATTTTTGTCAATTCTTAGATTAAATTATATTATTGTTTCCATAAAATTGATAGATTGCACCTTAATTTCATGAAGGAATAGTTTCTATATACACACCTGTACTACCTTTTTTTTCACATTTTACTGTGTGGTTTTCCATGTTAGAGAATCTTCATGCATTTTTAGGGCCCATATTCTCCGCTTTCTTCTACTTTTTTTGGACTATTCTATAACTAGTTTTCTTCTATTATGCTGAATGTCCTTCCTCTCATCCATAGCATAAGAGTCTTTTTTGATTTCAACCGATTGAATATAGGGGAAAATTTGCTGCTAGGTTTGTAGCTTACTCAAATGGCTTATTATCAAATTAGTTAGAGACCTCTTGCACATATGTAGCGGTTTGCACAAAAGTGCACATCCCAAAATGTTTTTCGATTCAAATAATAGTGGGAAGCACATTTTTAACGACAATTTTCTTATTGAGACGTAATAGAGAGCGCTACGCATTCAAACTAGATGAAAATATTGCCCATAAATTTGGTTGTTTAAAATATTGTATTGTTGCATTGGAATGAAATACATGATGTTTTTCAATGATATAAATGTACAAATTAAAATACTTCCTAGTTGAATATTAATTTGTCTGTCTTTATTCTTTTGTTTATGTTTCTTGATGTAAATTGAACAAGGCGACCACCACAAAAAAAAAGAGATTTGTAAATAACATACATGCACATAAATGATTATTCATACAAGATTGAAAAATAAGCTTTGCAGTTTGAATCTAAATTACCTGTAATGTTGCAAAGAAGAAAAGTGCAATACCAATATTTCTGTGCGAAGTGTTTTACCCTGGGTTTTGAGTATTTTTGTGTACTGGCATTAACTTTAAAATTTCTAAATTCAGAAGTTCATACCAATCAATCGTAGCACATTCAACAATCATTGCAATGTTGGGCTTGTGACAAAAAAAATGTCCTTTTTATATATTTCTTTTACCTTAACCAGTGGAAGGCAACTGTGGATTCTAATTGAATTTTATTGTCTTTTTTAACTTTTCTTATGAATCTTTTAAATTTTATGCAAAATAGTGAAATTTGTACTAAAAATGCTATATTAATTTAGTTCTCACAAATATAGGACACACCATTCAATAAGTTTCTTTCCTTGTAGTGCGCTCTTTGATTTTCAAATGTTTACTCGTGCCCAGTCTATTGCACAACAAATAGTGTTTTCTCCATGGTAGTTTTTGACCTCAAAGACTGTCAACTAGGCTTTATGGGTTTTCATCATAGATAAGTTAACATGTTTTCTTCTATTTGAACTGTGGTGATGAAAAAAACTACTAAATTATTTAATTCTATCTTTAGTAATCTTTGATATAAATGTTATTATACTTCAAAAGTTACAAATGATCAGCTAAAATCTGCTTCTCAACTATCAACATTTATCAAGGTTAATGAGTAGGAAACATGTTGCAAAAAACAAAAACCTTTCAAACTAAAAAACTCTTGAGATTTATCATTAACAACCTTCCAAGAAGACATGAAAAATATACAATACATTCTAATCGATGAGATGAGCTTCATAGGGCAAAACTACTACTAAAAATTAATACTAGGCTACGTGAAACAATACCCCAATGCCAATAGCTTTCCTTTGGTGGCATGTCTATGGCTCTAACAGGAGACCTCACCCAATTTCCACCTGTTATGGATACACCTATCTACGCATCACACACAAATGCAAAAAAACTATGGCACTATTTTAATATAGTTGTAACATTGTAAATAGTATTTAGGTACATAAGGGTGATGATTTCAAATACAATTTTGTCAAACAATACAAAACATGCACAACACACAACCAATGCCACATAGTTGGGAGTTGTTAATGACTCGCACAAACAAGCACCTAACGTCAATTGAACAGACAGAGTTTGACCAAGCAATACATTTGGTCACTACAAATGAATAAGTAGCACTCCACAACAAAAAAAAGCTAAAACAACTTAATGTACCTATTGCATTTTGTGTTGCGCTAAATGCACAACGTAAGTTTGTGGAATCTGCTGACAATGACCAACTTCCCAAAGAGGTCTTATTATGTAAGCTTCAACATGCCGTGCTTACAACAAACCTCTGAATTGAAGCTGGACTTGTCAATGGATCTCTTGGAGAGGTCAAAGATATTGTGTGTACCATAGGCTCTAAACCTCTAGAATTACCTGCACATGTTACGATAGAATTCAATAGTTACAATGGTCCACCTTGGGATGCAAGGAACCCACAAGCTATTCCAATACAACCCATAACGCGAGGCAGGCGTACACAAATATCACTAACCACAACATGGACTATCACTATACACAAATCATAAGGTCTGACCCTAGATAGAGCCACAATTGATATAGGTAGAACTGAAAGACAAGGCCTCACTTTCACAACAATCTCTAGAGTCAAATCCCTCCAAGCACTTCGTATAGAGCTTGCCTTCTCTTTCTATCGCTTTTGCAAAATACAAAAGAATCCATACAACATTGTTAGAAAGAAAGAAGAAACTCGCTTGCACTTGATCTCGCATACTGCCCAAGTTTGTGAAGCTACTTGTACGCCAAATTTTAAAGTACTAAATTTTAATTTTCTTCCTTCCTTCATTTAATGCAATCTTTTTTGGCTTCATAAGTAATCCATTGCTCTATTCTACAGGTTTGACAATTGTTGAGCACGAAGAGGGTACACAGAAAAATAAATTGTTCTCGCACAAAGCCCAGGTATGTGAAGTTACCTATTCAACCATTGTTTAATTACTATAATTTAAATTTTTCCCACCATTTAATCAAATCTTTTTTTCCTTATCGATTACCCATTTCCCTCTTCTATAGGTTGCCACTTACTGATCACGAATGTAGTTCAAAGAATAATTATACTTACATATACAACTATTTTTTTGTCTTATTGTGCATTTCAATGCCACGGTTCACTTAAGATGTCATACATAAAATACAATATCGCACTACTATAATTTTAGTTCCTCCTTAAAGGTTACTACTATGTACATGCCACACTTCTACAATTCAACATGTTCATACAATGTCACTTTTATATGCTTCCTTCTATTACATAAATCTTCAGTTATGTTTCCAAATAAAAAACATATCGACGTGCCCCTTGCACCTCCTTAGGGTGCAAGTGCTAGTATAACAATGGTAGTGTTTAGATTCAATTCTCTTTAATTTCAATAGTAGTGTTTGACGGTTGCCTAATGGCACAATTTATGCCACATGCCACATGCCATAAATGGCAGTGGATAATGTACAACACATTTAGATAGAATCACTTTTCATTGAGCGGATGTGGCTATTCACCCCACAAACGGCATGGCTAACCCCATGTCGCCATGCGATTGCTTAAGTGCAAATTGTGCTTAAAATTAAGCAGCTAGAGTGTTCCCATGCCATTTTTAAATTAGAGGAAAATGATAATTTGGAATCTATCCCTACTTTAGTGGAGCAACCACTGCTTAAAAATGAAAAAAAAAGCATTGGAAAAAAGAGGGGTTTGGAAATAAACAACGGCTACTTATTGACAAAAATGACACATCGCTCCACAAATTATTTTCCCTCTTTTTTATATCTCTTATTTTTTCTCAAAAAACTTATCTACAAAATTTATTATTAAGATTTTATTTGAATATTTTATTTTTGATGTCTGCTAAAAAAAATAAGCAGCAAAATTCATTTAGCATGGGGCCACCAGCTCGACAAATTGTTGCTAAAAATGTTGAGCAGCAGCTATTAGCTAAAAACAAGTTTAGCAGCGACATAAAGACCTGCCCTAAGACATACACACAAAACAAAGTACATATGGATGTAAGCAGGGACATGCCAGAAACGAATATTTAGAATGACGAGCTTGAGGATATTAATTAATCTTCTAATATTAAACTAAATGTGTGGACCATTTGTCTATGATCCTGATATGTTTCTTTTGTGCCCACTGTATTAGCATGCTGAAATGGTGATTAGGAACTGACTATCTTACATGGATTTGAGTCCAGCTTAGGCAAGTGTATAGTCAAACATGTCTGAGAAATTATGTATCTGTCTTCTCATTAACAGAACTCTTTCAACTCCTTATTGTTCACCTTAAGTTCAATTGATCACTTTCCCGACTTTGGCAGGGGATACAGCTGCACTGCAGCCCTTGTTCTGCATATCAACAAGCCCTTATAAATGCCAGAAAAGAATGAAACATATTTTGTGCCCTAGCAAGAGAAAGCTCTGCTTTCCCACTTTCACCATCTTGATTGTCCTGATGTGGCTCTGGAAGCCTCTATTAATGGAGAATGACCATAAATATTGTTTAAATGTTTCAACAGAACTTAAAAAGCATAGACACCCCTATTTGAAGGATTACACTAATTTAGGCTAATCAGGGCGGTTTAACATGAGCAATTTGTGGTCTTGGTGTTCCAGTGGGTATTCCTTGATCCATCTCATTCTCTCTTACCCACAAAACAATATCTGGCGGGTTCTGGTAGTGCACTACAGTAGAGCTTGTTTGGCCTCTCATCAAATGGGTATAAACACTGCCATTCGTTCCTCCAATATAACTTGAGGAAATGGATGCCTCCTCCTCTGTATTAACCTTTGAAGATGAATAAGGTTGCACTGCGGTTCTACAAAGAGGACAAGTAGAGTGAGAATAAAACCACATATCAATGCATTCTGTATGGAAGCTGTGATTACAATTTGACAAGATTCTGCATTTCTCATTCTCTTGAAATTCAGACAGACAGACTGCACATTCTAGTCCTAGATTGACACTCTGTGATTTGTATTCAAATATGGGCAGAGCATCTAGACTTTCTTTATTCAAGCCCATGGTGTGAACAATTGCAGGAGTTTCTTCAGAATCAGATTCATTAGGCCCCGTGTAGGCCACACTTCTCATTCTGCAAAGACAACGTTGTAGAATTATTAGAAAAACCGCCAGAAAAAATACAGTTAGTCCTCCTGAGGCACGGTCTAGTCCTGATAAGAGCAAAACTCCCATTGCTGCTAAAAACCAATCATCGCTAGAATTACAGAAGTGGATTGCGTTTTCGATTATTTAAAAGGAGATTGTGGGCGAGGATTTAATGTGTTCTCTACATCTTCAAAGATTCATGGAATTCTCGAAGCATGTTTAGATAAGTACTTTTGACCGCATCAAATTTATGAGGAATTAGATTGCTTCAAATCTTTTTCCTCCAGAGATTGTGCTTGACAAGCAATTGAAGCTGGGATTGTCAGGGGAACAAATGAATGAAGTCCAAAAGAGGGATTTTGGGGAATACTTTTATGATTTTTCTAAGATCTCAATCTTTTAGAGGGCATTCTTAAATTCACCAAATGGTTCCTAAGCAGGGCTTTATTCAATGAATTTATAAGAAATTGTTTCAAGTCCCACTCAAACGATGATGTACTTTGACGCTATGCTATCCTCCGTCAAAATTTGATAAGCATTATGTCATATAGTCATCAGGGACGCTGACATGTTGTGACAAAGGCATATAAGGGGTGCATTTTGGTTGTTCTGTAGGCGGCGCCTATTTTCACATGTGACGAGTTCAACTGAAAATATTAATTATAAAAATATTTGCGCAATTCAATTTGGAAATCAGGTAAATTTTAAATCAATTAAAAGAGGGGTAAAAATTTATTAAATCAGAAGGGAAACCAATATATAGAAAACAAAATAGGAAGTTCTACTTAAAAATATTTGCACAATTCAATTTGGAAATCAGGTAAATTCCAAATCAATTAAAAGAGGGGTAAAAATTTATTAAATCAGAAGGAAAACCAATATATAAAAAACGAAATAGGAAGTTCTACTGAGCCCTATCATGATCAACATAAGCCCTATCACGATCAACAAATTGATCAAAAACATGAGATAAATTATTTCATCTATTTGCGCTTTGGAAAACAACTGATTGATAGCCATTTTTGTTCGAGTTTTTGGTGTAAAGCACTGGTAAAGTCCTCTCCTTGGGCTTTTATGGTAATGGGTTGGATATAACATAAATAACATAATCAAGTATTAGACCATCTTTAACAATATCCTCTTGTAACCACAATTTCTGGTTTAGTCCTTCCCTCTTTAAAAAGACTGCATGACTACTGTAGGAGATGCTAGGGTACAATGGCTTCACCTCTTGAGCTCTGTTTAAATGGCTAAGCTATCCTCTGATGTAAACGGTCTGCCTTGATCTTTACTTCTACCTCTTAAGCTTTGTTTGGACGATTAGATAACTTCGAATCTTAACACCTAGAATATTGCTTATTTTTGGTATATTTCAGAGCCAAAATCAGTTGCTTTGTTTATCTTAACCAGATACTTCTCGATAGTTCAACGGTTGTTTGAAAAAGCCAAATTACAATTTTTTACAGTTTCATTGAGCATTTTGTTCGCTCTGGTTGCAGGTTTATGTCTCATTTTTGAATTTTGTTATAATTGACTAGTTTAATAGGATGCAGACACTCATTCCAATTGTTGAATCTTTGAGTGTTTTTTCTTTAAGTTTGCAGATAGTGGCATTGAAACGCCAAGCATCCATTTTAGCACTTAGGTTGAGGTTTGGGAATTTGCAATTATAGTTTTTATACTGGCTGCTTGCTCAAAAAACTGTAAATTTCAAATTCTCCCTATTGTCAAATTTCGCAGATAATTACTATTTTCTTTCATAGAAAAGAAGTCTGGTTGTAAACATCACATAACTGATTCTTAGGCAAAAAAATATTAAATAGTCAAAATTGACTTACATTTTGCAAGCTTAATTTTTTCCTTAGTGTATGATGTTTAAGGCTGGCCGAAAAAAAGTGTAACAGGGATATGATATCTCTATCTGAAATACAGTGGGAGCACCAAGCTTAAAAAGCCAGAAAAGATATTTCTTGGCGCATTTTTTTGCGTATTAAACTTTGTTACAGAGCTCTAACCATCAAGTTCATTTCCTCCCGAGTTTCAGAGCCAAATATTCCAACTGTTTATTAATTAATGTCACCACGAATTTGCTTGTCTTTGTAAGAAAATAATCTTTATAATTGGAATGCAAATAAATCTAAACATTAATAATCATGTTGATTCTTAATAATAGTTGTTCGGCTGATGTGCTGTATAATTTAATCATCGAATGGTTTTGTTGGTTTTTAAAATTGAAAGATAGACGAATAGATATAGAAGTCCGGAAATGCTTGCATGGCTTAGACTATTTGATCCCCTGTTTCCTGTCTCTTCTCAAGCCCTAACAGTGATGGAGGTGACGAGAACAAGTCACTGCATAGTAACAGTTAGAATGACAACTTAGATATGCAGCAGGGAACTCAAGAATACAAAACCTGAGCCCTGGTATTCATGATACTTTTTTGCCCTTTATCCTGCTTGAGCCCTCAAAATCCTGGCCATGAAATTGAGCCTTCTTGAGACATTGTCAACCCAATTGTACTGTTTGGCTATTGGCATTTTAATCTCAACAGATCATTTAAGTGCAATGATCTATGTGGATGTCAAACACTGGCGCTTGAGCTACTGTCCATATATTGTGGTCACTGTTAGCCAAAACCCTGACCTCATTGCCATGGAATCTATCCCCTGATTATGGTTTACACTTACAATCAAACCTTGGCATTTGGCATCTCTGTATAGTATAGATCCTCTAATAGCCACAGCCTGGGAGGCTTCTGTCAGATTTAGTCAACCTATGTTCCAAAAGAAAACAAACTGGAATTTGTACTTTTCATTAAGCTTTTTAATCAGTTGAGGTGCAAGTCAACACTCTATTTGTGAATTTCTTTACACTCTACATGTTGAATAAAATGTGAACATGCATTTTGATCCCAATATTTGAATCTTATGTTTATCATTAGATTGGACGGAGTTCCTTTCACATCAGCTGCTATACGATTTGGCTTTCAAAATATTCTCACTTGTACACTATCGAGCTCTACAAGTGACTAATTCCATCAGAGCTCAGGGACAGACTGTCCATTGATAGAATATAGATTCAAAGATTCAACTTCTATACTAAAAAAATAACTTAGACGACTGTTTTCTGTAGATGGAAGCAGCAAATTTTATAGTCAACTTACAAGGAAGACAATTTAGTAGCTTAATCCAAGTTCTTGTTCAAAACACTTTCAAAGAACAATTTCTTTATATTAAAATAGAATTTGGGAACAGTTTCCCCTAAACCAAGGAAATAATGAATTCCTGTTTGCTTGAGCTTTCTCTCTCGAAGTTTTTTTCGTGTTTATCATGTACATGAGTAATTGTAGTGTTTAGATTTAATTGTCTTAATTTCAATAGCAGTGTTTCAAGGTTGCCTTATGGCTACATGCCATAAATTGTGATGGATGATGTCCATCATGTTTTCATTAAGCTATGCATTAGGGCGTTCACATCCTATGGATAATGAATATGCATCACAGAAACCAAACTTCCTTGGTTGTGTGGAGAATTCTCTCTGGGTATATACTATAGAACAATGACTGCTTTGTATTAAGTTTTACATGAAGCAATGCGGTGTCCTGATTGTCCTGTTGTGGTTCTGAAAGCCTCCATTAATGGAGATTTTCAGGGGAAACTTGTCAAAAAGTTTCAAGAGAGCTTAAAAAACAGATAAATAGAGAAATCCCAATTCGAAAGATAAGGCTAAGAAAAGCAATTTGTGGTCATGGTCTTCCAGTGGGCACTCCTTGATCTAGCTCATTCTCTCTTACCCACAAAACAATATCTGGTGGGTTCTGGTAGTGCACCGCAGCAGAACTGGTTTGACCTCTCATCAAATGGGTATAAACACTGCCATTCGTCCCTCCAATATTACTTGAGGAAATGGATGATTGCTCCTCTGTATTAACCTTTGAACATGAATAAGGTTGCACCACGGTTCTACAAAGAGGACAAGTAGAGTGAGAATAAAACCACATATCAATACATTCTGTATGGAAGCTGTGATTACAGTTTGACAAGATTCTGCATTTCTCATTCTCTTGAAATTCAGACAGACAGACTGCACATTCTAGTCCTTGATTGGAACTCTCTGATTTGTACTCAAATATAGGCAGAGCATCTAGACTTTCTTGATTCAAGCCCTTGGTGTAAACAATTGCAGGATTTTCTTCAGAATCAGATTCATTAGGCCCCGTGTTGGCCACACTTCTCATTCTGCAAAGACAACGTTGTAGAAGAATTAGAAAAACCACCAGAAGAAATAAAGCTAGTCCTCCTCGGAGTCCTGAGGCACGATCTAGTCCTCCGGAGGCATGATCTGTTCCTGATAACAGCCTGTCAGTTGAATCGCCCATTGCTGCTAAAAACCATTCATCCCTCGAATTACAGAAATGTATTGCGTTTACAATGATTGAAATGGAGGTGGTGGGCGAGGATTTAATATGTTTTCCTACATCACGGAATATTTATGGAATTCTCAAAGAATATTTACACAGTTTTGACCGCACCAATCTTATGAGGAATTAAATTGCTTCATAACTTTTTCCTCCAGAGATTGTGCTTCAGACGCAATTGAACGCGAATGAAGTCCAAAAGAGGGAATTCGGGGAGTTTTTCTAAGATCTCAATCTTTGAAAGGGCATTCTTAAGTCCGCCAAATGATGCCTAAACAGGGCTGTCTTCAATGAATTTATGAGAAGTCCCACTCAAACAATGATGTACTTTGACGCTAAATTATCCTACATCAGATTTCGATTAGCATAACGTCATTTTAGTCAACATGGTGTGTATATTTTGCAAATAAAATTTATGTAGAAGATATTAAGAGATATTAAATATATTTTTTTTTAGTATTGGAAAAAATAAAAAAATCATTCTTGTTATTTCTGATTGGATAAGGAAGAAAACAATAGTCTATTTTTTTAAATTTTTTTTTTTATGACATAGATAAGATAAGATAAGAACAAAAGAGTGGTGCTATTGTGTATTTTTAATCCAATTAATAATATTTATTGTAGAAATATTTGTGTAATTCAATTTCAAAAGCAGGTAAATTATTTATATGTTTTTGTTTGAATTATTTTTGGAGTGTGATTTGAAACATTAATTGTGAATAATATTTTGATATAGTTTAATTTAAAAATAATTCACGCAAAGACAAAAATTTAATTGGGATAAGCATTACTTGTTATCTTCGTTAATTGGTAAATAAGTATCCCATTTTTATAAAGTTGAAGCCTAAGTCTTTAATGAATTTGTGAAAATTTTGTTTGGAGTCCCACTCAAATGTCAATGTGCTTCTATGTATCAAGTTATCTTTTCTCAAGCTTTGAAGCATTGTATTAGTCAATATAGATATTTACATGTTATGACGAAGGTTTATAAACTTCAGAGGACAAGTATTATTATTGTGAAAATTGTGTTTTTTAGTTTAGCTCTTTTTAATGAATAATGTCTACATCATATCAATTAGGAAATAATAATAGTATACATATTCGCAAAAAACATGGTTAGATATATAATCACACGTCGAGAGTGAAATGGGGCTAGGCCTGGCTGAGTAAGAAACAAACATAAAGAAAAGTTGCTAAGCGACGAGAGTAGAAACATGGGGAGGCAACGACATGTCTTGGTGATCCGCCTTGCCCCATGAATTAGAGAGGCTCAGATATATGTCAAGGGGATCCCACCCCTCATCAATTACGTTATCTTAGTCTTTGTCTTTAGTACGAGCTAGAGAAATTGCCAAGGCCAAGTAAGGGTACCACTTCAAAGAATCAACTGTTGGCCACCTAGAAGCATATCTAGTCGTTGACCCAAAAACACCCATAGAAGGCCACCTATAAGTAGCACTCCAAAGGGGAGGGGAGGTAGAATGTTGCCAGCTAGGCTGTGACATACTTATGCGATCATTGTCACAATGGGGAGAAGCTTTGGATCAAAGAGTCTGGGTATCATGAGCTAAAAGATTGGACTACCTCTCTACCTAATGAAAGTTAGGGAACATTATGATCAATAGTACAATGAGTAAAAATAGTAGAATCTCTACCCTTCCAGATGTTGAAAAGAACATCCGCCTTGAAAGCATGCCAAATTTGGGTATACACGTGGGGAATATGAGGCCGATCCCCTAAAAGAGCCATGTGTGAGGAAAGAGGCTCTGATTGAAAAAGATAAAAGAAATCATGAATTTAATTCCAAAATTGTTAAGCTTGAGGATAAAACCAAAATACATGTTTTAATAGTTTCATCTATCTGCAAAAATGGTAATGATGGTCTTAGATACCCATATGAAGAAAACTTGATCCCAAAAGCAAGCATTAGAAAAGAATACACCAAGTGAAGTGGGCAAGTTTGGGCTCAACAAAAGCCAACCAAATATTGAGAAACTTGCATTAAATTGACATGAAAAAATCACAAATACGATCTTAGGTTTAAACTTGAAACCATAGGAAGATGAGGAGACATGTAGCAATAACCTATATGCATCTTGTAGCTATAAAAGTTGTGTTTAGACTCCACTTATAATGTTTCCATTATGGTTTGGAAGATTGAACACCAATTTTTTGTAGCATCTCAACAAGGATGCCCCCATATCAATAGCATCGAACATCTCCTAATTTGGATGAGAGAAGTGAATCTTTTCTTTCATCTTTCATCCTAGGACATGATAATTATAATCTTGGGGGAATTAGATATCTTTCTTGTGGAAATGAAAGCCCTTAACCCAAGGCAATCATGCTAGAGGTAAATCTCGATTCTATAAAATAAGGGACCACCAAAGATTGCACTGATTAAGGAAAGGTCATCCCTAAAAATAGACCCATACCATGACACAATTTGATAGCTTCGTAGGCATGAAAAATTCTTTTGGAAAATGAAAGTTTCCTTGACATGAATAGAATCCTTCATTAGAAGAAGGGTTTTAAATTCAATCCCCTTCTAGATAGGTATATTAATTCCTTATATCTTGAAGAAATGCGATATCAAAAATAAATGTTCCACGATGCATTGCCAAGGAGGGAACATATTTATGTAGGAGAATCCTTGGGTCATTGGCAATCTTGCATCACCCAAAAATATTTCCCTTCCAGTTTGTTCTTAGTTTTGTTTTAGTTAGCAGTTCAGTGTTTCTGGTAGTGTTCCTTGGTTTTGGATCGTTAGCTGTTGCAAACCTGAGGGTTTGTTCTGGACATCATGCTTTACCTATGCTTGGGTTTGAACCTCATTTAGATACTTCTCTATGGAGATATTAAGGATTCATGGCTATTTCTGTATGTTCTAATGGCTAGTTGAGGTTTTCCGATATCGTGAAGTATTTTCCCGATTGACATATCCTGGTGACTCATATCCCAATGTTCTTGGATCTTTGGCCGATGTCTCTCTTGGATCACACATCATTTCTAAATCTTGGCATTGAGATCTTTATGATTTGGGTCTCGACCTATCTTTTTGTATTATGTTTTCTTATTCTTTGAAAATCTGGATGACTTATGAGTTGCAAAGGCTCTATATATTGAGGCTCCCGATCTTTGTTTAGTGGTAGTTCTAGACAGTTCTAAGGAGATAACCTTGGATGGTTAGGATTAGGGTTAGATATAGATTTATGTTATAATCAAGTATGTATGCCAAAATTCTGTAATCTACATGTTGGAGGCCAATGTGATGTAAATAGCTAATTCTATGATAATGCAAAGATATGTATGGCATGTTGATTGTCTATACTTGTTTTTGAGTTGGTTGTTTCTATTGTGTTGATTCTTGTTGCATGGTTGAACCATCTCCATTGGGGAAAATATGACCATGAATGCACCAAGCGGTATCATAGAAAGTTTGATGTTCCTGTGTTAGAATATCGAGTTCCCGAGCTTGCGAATCCCTAGTTGAATATGTTGTGAGGTGACATAGTGTGGATCTGACTCGCAATTGCAGAGGACTTACACAAGGGGATCGCTGAGGAGATTGTTGCTGGTTGATAGATTATTTGGACTATTGAAGGCATACCAAGGGTGAATAGATTGTCGATTTGGAGGTAGGATGCAAGTGTGTATGATAGATTGCCAAGTGAGAGGCAATTAACACCTTGTAATCAGATCGCTGAAGTTGATGTAGTTGCACCTGAGGATTGGAAAGATTTTTCCAAGAAGGACGAACCGTAGAAGGGTAGACAAAATGATGGAGGACTTTTAGAAATGAGATGAGGATTGATATTCGTAATGTGTTGACTAGATTGCGGAGGAATCGTGAGATTGAAGAATAATATGAGAAGTTGTTGAAGATCTTGAGACTGCAGATTCTAGATCCCTGCAGATGAAGAAAGCTTGTTGAGGGTTGTGACACAAGTCAGTAAAAGTTATAGGATAGATGTTTCTAATTTCACTGGTTCATTGCATCCTGAGGATTTGATAGATTGGATTGGAAAACTAGAAGATTACTTTGGGGTATGTGCACCAAGATGGGGGACCAAAAATGTGCCAAACTATTTTTTGGTCCCCCAAAAGCCATAGGGTGTACGCCCTATAGGGCACACGCCCTATGGCTTTGATTGCCCAAGCCTAAGACTTGGGAAATCAAAACCAATAGGGCACACGCCCTATAGGGCGTGCACCCTTTAGGGCGTACGCCCTATGTAAAATTATGAAAAATCCCTAAGGGAGGGAGGAAGAAAGCCCAACAGGTCCTGCCAGACCAATTTCAGCACTAGGCCAATACATAAAATGTAACATTTAAGTATAAGTTACATACTCTTCCTTTCTTATACTTAAGTTACATTTTATGTATATACTTCCAGGATGTTTGAGAGTGG
>MU227568.1:807702-825066 GCA_018584345.1 Thuja plicata
CACACACACACACACACACACACACACACACACACACACACATACACACACACACACACACATGTCACTAATCACATTTATGAAATTATTAATTAGCTTGTTACTTATATCTCCTAGAGTCTATAAGGCTCTATTTTCTCTTTTTTTTTGTAGGTTTGATTACTAGTAAATATATGGAATATCCTCACTAATCACATTTATGAAATTATTAATTAGCTTGTTACTTATATCTCCTTGAGTCTATAAGGCTCTATTTTCTCTTTTTTTTTTGTAGGTTTGATTACTAGTAAATAGTAGTACTATCTATAAGGCTCTATTTTCTATTTTTGTGTGTGTTTGAATACTAGTAAATAGTAGTACTATAAGTCTTCTATATCATTCTGAAACTAATTCGCTAATAATAATAAAACACTTTCTTAGCTAAAGGAAACCCGTGATAGTTGAGAGGGGGTGGCATACTAAGGGATGAAAACTTTGCATGTCGATATTTGCTTATGTGATGCAGAGTCAATACTGTGGAACACCACTAGAGGGACAATCAAATCTAGGGATTTAAAAAAGGACTCTGTACACCATATAGGATGCTATCAAACCACTAAAATTCTCAAACTCCCCTTATGCCCCATTTGCATGTAAGTATTGCAAAAAGGAGGTTCTTGGACCTAAGCACCCAAATCAACTATAATGTGAGTGGAACTTCCAAGGGTTTGGAAGACATCCTAACATGGGTAACACAACATATCTAACCGATTCATTCTATTTTCCCAATGTATTGGGATATACTTGCTTCACAAATCCACTAAATTCCTTGTAGCCATGTTTTCACACGGTTTTCCCTAGTTAGTTCATCATCTCACCACACACCTTCATAATATATATATATATATATATATATATATATATATATATATATATATATTCAGATAACCAATATGAAACTTCTATTTTTACCACAAGGAAAGATTTCAAACCCAATACTAAGACATCTAAACTTGCAAGATTGCAGTGACCTACAAAGGGCTAATTAGGTCCATTTAAAAAAGGAACTACCCTTTCACTTTAAAATTTACCCAAACCAACACTTTTAGGAGTTGTGGGACCCAAAAAACCATCTAAATTCAGAGCTAGGCATTATATCTCGATACACATTAAAAGTTATGAACACAAAACCAGTAATTTCTAGGTGGCCACATGAGGATGTCCACCTAGCGCATCGATTTTCTCACTAGACTCCCTGCATGAAAACAAAAATGGAAAGAAAAATCTTAAAATAAATTGGAAGAGCTTGAATTACACCAAGGGTCGATGAAAACCAACAGTGGGAATTCAAACTACATCCATTTCAAAAACAACCCTAGCTAAACCCACTTTAATGGACCAGTCTGCACAAAAACTTGATTTTCTCACAAAATATAGAACTCCAGATGCTCAGAGTGGATGCAAATGAAAGGTAAAAATATTTTCTATCAAATTACATTATTTTTACTTCAAGATCAATCCATGTTGGCATGTGGGAAATCTCTGTTATTAAAAAGTGCATGAAACTGTGATATTTCAAAACTTGTCTTCTCTTTTACAGTCACTCAAAGCTTCTCTACCACACTTTCATAACCTCCTTGACTTATTACCTTCAAGGGACCTTGAAATACCAATAATCCATCATTTTTCACCAAGAAACTCTTTGACTTCCAACCTTTTGCAAAAAGACAAGAAAAGTTGCTGAACAACAGCTTCTCAAAATAGCAAGAAAAAATGCTAAAGACAAAAATCAAACTTTTGAAGATGTCAACACCCATCCAAATCTTGAATGTCGAAACTAAAATGAAAAATAACTAGAAAAACCCAAAAATAACACAAAAATGTCCTAATTTGGCTATGTAACCAAGTTGGCTTATAAGATTTCCAAACAAGGACATGCCACAACATGGATTAGGATTTATTACACACAAACACAATATTTTAGAAAGAAAACTAAAGGTTCCACAAGATTTTTTATTCTTCCTTCTCCTTGATTTTGGTGAGTACCCCTGCACCACTATGCAGTCAATTTGGGGGTCCAGTCATCCAAATATCCTAAGAAATCAACCCCTCACCATGGTATTTTTTGGGAAAAAGAAAAATATTAATATTATGTTTACTTTTTGAACTTTCCTTTAATGCAAAGTTGTGTTAGATTCTAAGATCTTTAGATTCTTTATATTCTCATCCTTACCAATATATCATGCATCAAGTTGTCTATGAGACTTAAATCCTCTTTAGGTCCTTGAGAAAAGTTGGTAGGCCTCTTAAAAAACTAAAATGTAACGAAACATATCTAATCCTAGATACAAATATATTTAATCCTTTTACACACCTTGACACTTTCTCAATACTTTTTTACATGACTAGTATGAAAACATAATTTATAGGACTCCTATAGTAACTTCCTAATTGATGTCTCTATTTAGAGTAGTATTTAGAATTTATTGTGTAAGTCTAGTACATGGTTTGTTAGCATAAACATCCTCCTTGGCTTATTCACCATGTGATCCCACTATGTGATTTTATGTTTCTTCTCTCAAACATAATTTCTATACAAGAAGACTCACCATAAGTCAACATGCTCTTTCAATATTATTCTAACATTCTTAAATATTTCAGGGTCCTTTATTTCATCAAACTTAAAATGTTTCTTTATCTTAGTGTCCTAATCACTCATCTTTTCTATACTTTAAGCTTCTTGCATTTCTCATGTTATTAAACATTTTCTTTCTTCTTTCTTTCATGAAGGTGATAGCTTTTTTCCCCCTCTTATATGATGTTTTCAACAACATCATCTATATTCATCATACTTCAACCCATGACATGATCTTTCCTCTCATTTTTACTAACTCTTCTAATTCCACATGACCTATTTTCTCTATAGGTTTGATAGCCTTAGGCTAAACCCCATTGATTGACAACAAGCGAACCAATTCTCTATGATTTGTGTTATTGGATTTAGTGTAGATGTTATTCCTACTTTGTGAGGCATCTTCATTGTTTTACTTACATTGTGATATCAGCTTACATAAGAGAATTGCTGATGTAATTCTTGCAAGTTTTTACAAATCATATTAATCTTTGATACCAAACTAGTACACCACTAGATGTAATTTAATGAACAACCATTTACCAAGCACATAAAGTGTGCAATAGAAGCCAAGTAAGGAAGAAAACAATGGGGTTGGACAATAGAAACTAAATACATCATAAAACTAAAGAAGAATAAAAGCCCTACTATGTGAAACTAAGATGCTATGGTACGTGTATGGTACCCTAAGGGGGCATGCATAAACTCTCTACTTATAATCAAATGACCTAGCTCTACCTACAAGTCTTTCAAAATGAGAACCCTATGAATATTAACCCTAAGATTATAGAGCACTAATATAGCCATCAATAACACCACCCAGTTAGTCTAAAGATACATAAAGAGTTGCATGAGATCAATATTGTTAAAATGTACTAGAAAATAATTAAGATGTCATTTACAATATGAACACTTAGACCATTTCATAATAAATTATAAACCAACACTCATAATCTCCTAATCGAATATCAAAAGGCTAAATTATAAATATTTTGCATGATGAATTCTCTTTTATATAAAAGACAAATGATGTGATACAAACAAAAGAAAGCATAGGGCATAATACATTTGAAGGTTGATTTTACTATAAAATAACTGGAGGCAAACTTCATGTGAAAACAAATTTACAAGATACTTCATAGTCGAAGAAAATGATAACAAATTTACAAGGTACTTATATTCGAAGAAAATGATAGAAGTAATTCATTAATGACGAAATGATTTTTTTAAAGTCGAAGTATTTGGAAGATCCGCTCTCCTCGAATCAAAGACTTATTGGGATTTTAAGCATGACGTCTAAGTTCCGTAAAGAAGCAGTAAACAACGAAACCATGGTTCTTATAATGGGCTATGTTCCATATAAGTCATCTGCTTCAGAACCAAACCATACTCTCCACACGAAGATGCTATTCAATTATAATTATCGATTAAGCCAGAAAGTAGTCAGTCCTGCTAGAGAATTTGAAATCGGAGACTAAAGCCTGTCGTTGCATACATATCAAGAACTATTGTAGTTAACGTTTTGTTTTAAGTAGTAAAGATATATGCTAATTTGTTTCTTGAGATGCAGGTTTTGTTGTTATTATAAACGAAAAACAATGGAACAAAAATGTCCAACAAGTTTACAAACCATTCCATGGCTTGGCTTCTCCATAATGACCCCTATAAAAGTTTCCATTAATTTGTAAAATATAAGCCTTGGGTTGAGCACATTAAAGTCCTCCAATCTTGAATTTTACTTCCACCATTCGTTGTTTGTGGAATCCATGGATTCGTTTGGCAAGACAGAGTTTGCATTTGATATGTCAGCTGCAATAGTCATATTGATTATATTTGCTTTCCTAACTCTGGTAAAAGTTTGGTATAACTATTCTAGGAGCGACAATGGATTTGCTTCTCCAGGAGACGACGTTCCACTTACCAACAGCATGGGTTTAGATAAAGAAAGTATGAGTTCTCTTCCAATATTTGAATACAAATCAGAGAAGCTCAAAGGAGGGCTAGAATGTGCAGTCTGTTTATCTCAATTCGAAGAATCTGAGAAACTCAGGGAATTGCCTAACTGCAATCATAACTTTCATGTAGAGTGCATTAACATGTGGTTGCATTCCCACAATACTTGTCCTCTCTGTAGAACAATTGTGGTCCCTGCTCCACCTCCAAATGCAGTGAAGTCAGTATCTGCTGATGGAGAGATGCTCACAAACAATTCATTGATAGAACAACCCATTTCTTCTTATGTTGGAGTGACAAATGAAAATGTTGTTCCAGAGCATCTGATTAGAGGCCAAAGTAGGTCTGATATAGTGCAGTACGAGAACCCATTAAGCGTAGTTTTGCGGGTGAATGAGGTTGATTTTGATCAAGGAATATATGATGGAATACCACTATCTCATGTTAGTATTGATATAATCCATTAGGGTTACTGTGAGTTACACAATATTTTTTTAACTGATTTAACGATGTACATGTTCATTCCCCAATGCGAGGTGTGCCGCAGCCCCCCTTGAGGGAAGAGAATTTGTCTTCATAGTTGGCAGGATATGGTTTATACTTGGTGAAATCGCCTCATGTGGAAGGAAGAAGAGAAACTGCGTAGAATTTAGGAGGAGGAAGATCCTAAAAAGAGAACACGGGAATTTTCTTGTCGTCTCTAGTCGGTGACTAGAAAATTGGGGAAAAACGAGAATGTGTTCAGAACAAAATATGGAAGCAGTGAGTCTATCAAATGTTTTTTTTTTTTTTCTAAAGATTAATTATAAGGAGTTTTAATGCTACTTGCACTTGGGTTTAATGACGCACCTTCATTTCTACGTGAGCTAGGGCTCTTTCTTGTTAACTTTTTCTTTCTTCTTTTATTTAAAAAATCAATGAGGTTCTTCTATTGGATACATTGGGAGGTATATTTTCTTGCTAGTGTGTTAGCTGTTTGTAGTCCTATGTAGGACTGAAGGCATGACTCAGTCAACTTACACTGCTTATATTGTCAGGTGTGGTCTAAAAAAAGTGATAAGCCTGCAACAAAAATAAGTTGATTGCTTCCTTAGACTACAAGTGATTGTGTGCGTTTTGATCTTGAAATTTAAAAAAAAGAAAGGGAAGAGGTGTTTAGCTTTATCTATACAAAAGGTAATTTGTTTTAGTGTGCACTCTGTGATCTAACTTAAGTTTGTGTTTTCAAGTCTATGATAATGGAGCTCTAACATACAAGAAATTCATTTGTGCTATATCAAAGTTCAAAACTACATTTGTGCTATATCAAAGTTCAAAACTACATGATTTATTCTAATGAAAAACTATTGACCTTGAATATTTTACATTATTAAATATAAATGTGTAGTATTAAAACAAGCTCTTTTGTTCTTAGAAACATGTTCACCGTTTTGAATTTAAAGAGGATGCCCCCTAATAGCACCAAAATAACCATATCTCAATAAAGAGAATCTATGTTTTGTATTAGTATTAGTTAGGCACTGTTGGACTGATTCAACATTGTTTAAAAGGTTTAAATACACCAAGAAAAATCCAAATATCTTGGTATCTATCCCCTTATGACTATAGATGTTGTAATGTTCTTTAATATTCAAAGGGTATTTGATTGAGTCAACTACCTTAGTTTTCTCTCTTAAGAGGTTTGAGTGTTCCTAAGAAGAAAATTAATTATGCTTGTTAGAAGGAACCTCAACGTTATCCATTATTCTCTTATGGATCAATAGCTTGCTAGCCATGAGTAACATCATATATTAATAGAAACTTTCAGAATTAGGCTCCTTGGCCGAATAGTGATGCATACAAAAGTTTAGTACACACTTTCTAATTTTCGAAATATAGCTATTTTGATATTATTTTTTATAACTGTAATCTATTTTTGACAAAATTAATCTAATTTGGCATTTGAATTATTGATGCCCAGCAATGTTCTACTTTGAAGAGGCTCGATTTTGTTGATCCACCACAGCCATAATATTTGATAGAGACATATAGTGTTAGTTTTGGTCATTGAAGGACCAATACATGTATATATTCAACATTTTTATTGTATATCAACCTTGACATGGCATGTGCCACATTTTTTAAAAATGTTTATTGACTAGGCATTTATCTCATTTTTGTATACATAAACAATTATTTTACATTTTGATATATATGAAAGTTGATATTCAATCTAATTTGTTCACTGTGTGCATGCCTTGTTAATAATATGACAACACTTGTATTCATTTCATTTCATTTATTGCAAACATTTATCTTACAACTAGAATTCAAACATGTTTATTATAATTAATTTAAGGTTGTACTAAGTTTTCAATTTTTTAGAGTTTGTTAGGATGATGCAATATTTATGGTTAATCATTCCTTTAATATTGACAATAATTTGGAATTGATGCAGAGGAAGGACCTTTAACATGACAAATACTCAAAACTTACAAAGGTTCTCACCAATCCCAACATAGGTGCAGCCTATGTACTCTTCCTTAGACCACTACTATTGGCCTACTAAAACTTTTTTAAGATACAAAAAGATTTGATACTTTCTAAAAAAAACTCTATCTTCTTGCCCAAAAAGGGGCCAAACTACAACCAAAATTTTATACTTCCACCATTGTGAAAAATTTACTACCTAATCAAACATCCTCAATGAGTGCCACACAATCAACCTTAATTTCCACAAGAATTCCTTCTAGTATTACATCTCATTGATCCACCCATGTCACAAAATCCACTTCTTATGGAATCTCATACAACATCCCACTCTTCAATGTGACACCATTGGCTAACACATCTTCTACAACATCATAGTCAAATGCAAGTGTTGCCCTATAATCCACCACAACAATTTCCACAACAACAACCATTGCTAGCCAGCCAATTGCATCTACCCCTTTGGGGCCAAAAAACACAAATGTCTCAAAAATTTCCAGATCCAAAAGTACACCCTTTTAACAAAATACTAGTGGAAAAAGTAGAAATTCAGCAAGCATGTCCCTAAATGAAAATACTAAAGTACAAAATATTGGAGCAATAGCCCAATTTACTAGTACAAATACATTTTCTTAACCAACCTTATCTTTTGTGTATTTTATAGCCCCGCATTTTCTCATCATATGTTCCACCCTACCCATCGTCATCACATGCAACTACATGGTACCAATCAACTTACACATACAATCAAGGTCCTACATATCTTAATTTTCCTTAATCTCGACCCTAATGTCTTTTGGCCATTGTTCCTTAAGAAATATCATTGCCACCCCAAATAATTATCAAGGTCTTGACAACTATTTCATGTTATGAGATCATTGAGATCTTGTTCTCATTTCACTGTGTCTCCCACTAATATTTTTCCATTAGATCAAATTATGTAGTTTTGAACTTTGAGATAGTACAAATGAATTTCTTGTATGTTAGAACTTCATTATCATAGACTTGAAAGTACAAATCTAAGTTAGATCATAAAGTGCACACTACAACAAATTACCCTTTAGTATAAATAAAGCTAAACACCTCTTTCCTTTTTTTTTTTTTCAAATTTTAAGATCAAAATACACACAATCACTTGTAGTCTAAGGAAACAATCAACTCAACTTATTTTTATTGCAGGCTTATCAACAATTAGCACCACTTATTTCAAGACCACACCTGACAATATAAGTCTTGACAATATAAGCATTGTAAGTTAACTGAGCCATGCCTTCAGTCCTATGTAGGACTACAAACAGCTAACACATCAGCAGGTAAATATACCTCCCAATGTATCCAATAGGAGAACCTCATTGATAAAACAAAAAAAGAAAACATTTAACAAGAAGAGCCCTAGCTCACGTCGTAGAAATGAAGATGCATCGTTAAACCCAATTAGAAGTAGCATTAAAACTCCTTATATTGTATAATTAATCTTTAGAACAAAAATACATTTGATGGACTCACTGCTTCCATATTTTGTTCGAACACATTCTCATTTTTCCCCAATTTTCAAGTCACCGACTAGAGACGACAAGAAAATTCCCGTGTTCGCTTTTCAGGATCTTCCTCCTCCTAAATTCTACGCAGTTTCTCTTCTTCCTTCCACACGAGGCGATTTCACCCTTTAAGTATAAACCATATCCTGCCAACTATGAAGACAAATTCTCTTCCCTCAAGGGGGGTTGCGGCACACCTCGCATTGGGGAATGAACATGTACATCGTTAAATCAGTTAAAAAATTATTGTGTAACTCACAGTAACCCTAATGGATTATATCAATACTAACATGAGATAGTGGTATTCCATCATATATTCCTTGATCAAAATCAACCTCATTCACCCGCAAAACTACGCTTGATGGGCTCTCATACTGCACTATATCAGACCTACTTTGGCCTCTAATCAGATGCTCTGGAACAACATTTTCATTTGTCACTCCAATATTTGAAGAAATGGGTTGTTCTATTAATGAATTGTTTGTGAGCATCTCTCCATCAGCAGATACTGACTTCACTGCATTTGGAGGTGGAGCAGGGAGCACTATTGTTCTACAGAGAGGACAAGTATTGTGGGAATGCAACCACATATTAATGCACTCTACATGAAGGTTATGATTGCAGTTAGGCAATTCCCTGAGTTTCTCACATTCTTCGAATTGAGATAAACAGACTGCACATTCTAGCCCTCCTTTGAGCTTCTCTGATTTGTATTCAAATATTGGAAGAGAACTCATACTTTCTTTATCTAAACCCATGCTGTTGGAAAGTGGAACGTCGTCTCCTGGAGAAGCAAATCCATTGTCGCTCCTAGAATAGTTATACCAAACTTTTACCAGAGTTAGGAAAGCAAATATAATCAATATGACTATTGCAGCTGACATATCAAATGCAAACTCTGTCTTGCCAAACGAATCCATGGATTCCACAAACAACAAATGGTGGAAGTAAAATTCAAGATTGGAGGACTTTAATGTGCTCAACCCAAGGCTTATATTTTACTTATTGGGGAAATTAATGGAAACTTTTATAGGGGTCATTATGGAGGAGCCAAGCCATGGAATGGTTTGTAAACCTGTTGTACATTTTTGTTCCATTGTTTTTCATTTATAATAACAACAAAACCTGCATCTCAAGAAACGAATTAGTATATATCTTTACTACTTAAAACAAAACGTCAACTATAATAGTTCTTGATGTGTATGCAACGACAGGCTTTAGTCTCCGTAAATCTTTGACTCGACGAGAACAGATCTTCCAAAACATTTATTTACTTCGGCTTTTAAAAAATCATTTCGTCATTAATGAATTACTTCTATCATTTTCTTCGAATATAAGTATCTTGTAAATTTGTTTTTACTTGAAGTTCGCTTCATTACTGAATCACTTCTATCATTTTATTCGACAATGGACTATCTTGTAAATTGTTTTCACATGAAGTTTGCTTCGAGTTATTTTATAGAAAAATCAACTTTAAAAGGCATTATGCCCTATTCTTTCTTTTGTTTGTATCACATCATTTGTGTTTTACATTAAAAAAAGATTTTATGATGCAACATATTTATAATTTAGCTCTTTGATAGTTGACTAGGAGATAATGAGTGTTGGTGCACAATGAAATAGCCTAAGTGTTCATATTGTAAATGACATCTTAAATTGTTTCTAGTACATTTTAACAATATTGATCTCATGTAACTCTTTATGTATCTATAGACTAACTGGGTGGTTCTATTGATGGCAATATTAGGGCTTTAGAATCTTAGGGTTTATATTCATAGGGTTCTCATTTCAGAATATTTATGGGTAGAGCTAGGCCATTTGATTATAAGTAGAGAGTCTATGCTTATCCCCTTAGGGATAAGGAACCATACACGTACCATAGCATCTTAGTTTCACATAGTAGGGCTTTTATTCTTCTTTAGTTTTGTGATGCATTTAGTTTCTATTGTCCAACCCCATTATTTTCTTCCTTATTTTGCTTCTATTGCACACTTTATGTGCTTGGTAAATGGTTGTTCATTTAATTATGGATCACACCGATAGATATATCCTAACTGAAACCTCAGGAATCGATGAAATTTTACGAACAATTAAGGACACAAGCTGTAAGAAACAAGGTGAGATTAAAGAAGAAAAAGAAGACACTGGTATTAAGGAAAGCTAGACACATCCTAGCTGAATTAGTGCATGAGGTTACATATAATGAAGATGACACACATATTGATTAGATGGACACTCTTGTGAAGGCAATTCTACATCAAGGTCCAGATTTGCAGTCAGCTACAATGAAGAATGCAAAGGAAAACTTAGAGAAGAAGATGATAGGAAATATGATGGAAAAGATTACTACAAACATGATCAAATTGTCAGATTGGATAGAGGCAGTTAAGAGTACATTGACTGAGGCAAGTCAATTGGTTGTCAAAGTATCATGGTATTCTAACTTTGTTCAAGACTTGCAACAAAGCAAAGCTTAAGCACAGAAGGAGTTGGAGAACTTAAGCGGTCAACTTGATCCATTGTCAAGTTCATTCACTACTTAAAATAATCAGGTCAAGCAAATCAACAACAAGGTTAAGAAAATTCAAAGTGAGCAAGAGAAGAGAATGATCACTCTACTAGAACTTCAATCCACCTTATCCCCTACAGTAGAAGTGATGCAACAGAATGTGAAGAAGGAAAAAGCTATACTTTCCTTGCCCGAGATGATCACACTAGATAGAATGGAAGATCTTGCTTCTATTTTGTTTGAAAAAATCATTGATATGGGTTACTTGCAGAAAGTATGGGAAACAATCTTGAATTCAGAAAAGATTCACTTAAAGATAATCTTTGACATAACATAAGTGAGATTTTGTATACATATATTGTATTACTTGTACCTTTGTCATTGTTTTCAAAGGGGGAGTATATGTATGATTAATTATATGTATGAGATTCATAAGTTGATATGATAGGTAATATGTGTATAGAGAGTCATAAGTTGATATGATGATTGCATGATTGTAAGGAGTTAGTATATGTTTTCCATAAATCCCAAAGGGGGAGATTGTTGATATTTGGTATTGTTTTGGGAGATTATTATTTAGTTGTCATTGATCTCAATCAAGTGATCACAGTCATAATATACTATAGGTGAAATGAAGATACAATTAGTAAGCAACTGAAACTAAAATTTGGTTAAGTCCAGAAGATTGGTAGACTATGCAAACATCACATTGGTGGCGGTCATGGTACAAATGGAATTATGAGGAGCGGTCACAGATATAGCTTCAACAAGTTCATATTGCAATGTGGTTCCAACCAAAACTCATTTGGTTAAGCGGTGATATATTTTTTAGTGTCACAAATACTAAGACAGATAGAACTCTTATGTTCTTGATCAATCGATTGGTAGATCATAGATTGATGAGTGGTAAAGTGTATGCGATCATTTCTAATAATACGATGACATGGAATAAAGGTTATACAGCCAGTGTATTGGTATTTATGCGATCAATGCAAGCATTTAAGATAGATTTGAGGTGTTGCATTGGAGGAGTCAAAATGTATTTGACTACCTTGGAGATATAAATTTGTAGATATTATCTTGACCTAACGCGGTCATGATAAATCATTTCTTTCATTGAGATTATCCATTTGTCACATGGTTCTATCTCAAGAAAGTAATTTGAAGATCAATTTTAAGGTGGTGCAAGTTCTTTATATATAGGAACTTCTCATATTGAAAATTTGTGTAGTTGTCATTGTTAAGAGAAGTTGCAAGATTGTTATGGGTGATTAGGGTTTAGTGATTTCAAGTTGAGGTTACGATTAGAGAGGAGTGAGAAGAGAGCAATTATAGAGTACAAATAACTTATAGGATCTGACAAGCAATCAGTGCTACATCTAGATCACTAATCTTGATGTTCCCTAATAGTTGCAGCAAGCAAAATCCATTTATCGGGTGAACTCTAACAAGTTGTTTTTATAAATCCTTTAACATGGTAACTTCTTTGTTGAGGTTTAAAATCCTCTAGTGAGGTAGATCATAGTTGTTCTTATTGTACTCCTAACATTGTACTAGTCACTCCTAACCAGGTGAACCCTCAGAAAGGGTATTTGTAGCTCCTAACAAGGGAAACTCATGCCAGGAGGTGCAACTACTAGATAATCATATGGTACAAGAGGCTCTACTAACTATGTTCCATGTTGAATCATGAATTCAATCAAAGAGGTATCCACCTAGAGATTTTGTACCTCCATAGACTCATTTACGGCTTCTAGGACCGTGAATTGAATCCTAGGTTTAATAGCTAGAGGTATGTGATTTTTGAGGTCTACTACGATATGAGCCCCTGATGGAACCTCATAATTATTACCTCATATAGTTCAAGGTGGTTGGTTTAAGACCATATACCACCTATTCCAAAAATAATGTTTGAGCACAACGTGATTATACCAATGTATAGAAAGCCTCTTTGACTCAAGAGGTAAGGTCTCATTGGTTTTAGGGTCAGTGAAAAGTGCACATATATGCTTTACTTATTAATTTTATTTTTACCCCATCATATGACAACCCAATAGAATAGAATGCATGACATCTATCCCTATATGTACCTCATTTTGTAACTTTTCTAGAACCTTCCTTGGCACTATTGACCATCGATTCTAGGGCCATGGAAAGGGATGCATGTTGATCATGCTCAGAGGATCTCAACCTACTCACTAATTGAGAAATTTTGGTTTGGTTTTGTTTTGTGATAATTATTTTAATAGATCCTCCTGTGTGGTTTGTACAGAATCTGTTGGAGGAGGAGGGTTTTGAGTGTCTTGTTGTTTTTGAGGGGAAATGTTTTGAGGGTCTTATTGATGTTGAGGAGATGAAGGGTTTCTCTCTTAAGGAAATTGTTGTTGTTGTTGTGTATTTTTTGGGGGTTAGTGTTTTTAGAATATGCCATGAATTTATAAAAAAATAAAAATTAATCAAAAAAATTACTATTACACTAAAATTTTGAACAAAAAGAAAAAAAGTGCAATGTTTTAGGTATATAAGTTGTGCGACGATGTGGCATGGTGGAAATTTATTGTAAATGTTGAAAAAATGCTAAATCACTGAAAACACAATTATGTTCTATGTTGTTTTGGCTGTCACTATCACTACTAGCATGTGACCAAGGGTTTAAAATGATCTTTTTGGCTGCAACAAAGAAAACTTTTATTATTTATAAAACCCGATCATGCTTTTGTTTTAATAAAAACATAATATGATTTTTGTTTGAATAGAAACCCAATCGGTTTTTTTGAATTTAGGCTTAGTAATAACCAAGCCATAACCAAATTGACTTATTTGAAATAAAAGAAGCCCGATCAAGTTATTAGTGTTTTAGATTTTTCTTCGATAGGGTGACCAGTTTTTTGCACACCATCTTGGTGCACTTATCCAATAATCTTGGCTTTATCATCTCTACTGCTCTAATCCAACAATTTTTTTAAATCTCAAGGAGGTTTTTGTTTTCCACTTATTATTCCCCAAAAATTCTTGTTTATTAGTTGCATTTGGATTTTCATTTTCTAAGTGTGAAAGTTAAAATTACAATGTTAATCAAATAAAATCTCTATTTTAGAAAATACTAACTAAAAATAACCTTCTCTAAAAAATATCAATTATTTTTGATAAAACACAACGAACTCAATGCCACGACCACTTTAAGCATTGATTTCTATTATACATTCATAGATACATTGTCTTCTCTCTATTTTATAAGCTAACCAATGGTAGCCCATCATAAATATGTGACAATGCCATAGATGGATTGCTTGGACAAGGGTTTATGGGATTTGTATTGCTACTTGCAACAAACTTAGAGAATTGGAGTGTTCTTAAATATCATACCTTACTTTCTAGCTATGATTGCATAATGATCATCAATTTCCTTGAATGAATGGACTTCAAATGTTGGTGATTTTGGGCATAAATTAATTTTTTTAATGCGTTCACTCTTATGTCTTGTTTTCACTCTTTCTTTCTTTATCAAAATATCCTTATGGAAATTATTCTCTCCTTCTACCCATGCATTCAACAACATACAAAAAAAGGCCCATTTAGCATACATCAAATCAAAATTCGTGATCAATGTGAGAAAACACTCCAACTATTGTAGTATTGTTGTTGATCATACACATTGCATGTTGTAACTTATCAAGGTCTCCTCTAGGTAGCACTATGAGTGGTTGATAGTTAATTCCACATTTGAACCCTATGGGACACTAGTAAACAAATTGAACAGTTTGTTAAGAATTACTACAGGCACACAACGTAGGCTAAGGCACCTTCAAAAGGCCACCATCATTAATCTAATTCATCATTGAGGCTGTCATACCACATGAAAGTGTTGAATATATGATGAATGTTTATTTAATAAATTTGAGAAGAATTTATACAACCAGAGGTATTTATCAATTAGTAACATAACAAGTAGGTAACAAACTATTAAGTAATAGTCAAAACTACAACAATAACACATGTATTACACCAAAAAAACTATCTTTAGTTTATACATGAGAAATATCAAATTTTTACATACTCAAAGACCTAGGAGGAAGGCTTGTACTTTTACTTCATTGTTAGAATCCTTTTTTTTTTCCTTTGGGATACACATATTAGCTTCTCACTTTCACCTTTGATTGAGAAACCTAATTGATTTTCTTGAATTACATCGAGCTACTCCATCAAAATTCAACTTCAATCATCTTATAGACAAAAAGTCTAACCAATTTTCTCACATGATTATAAATATAATTAACTATAAATATCCATATATCAAAGCTCGTATGTTATATGTCACATATCAAATGAATATCAAATACTTGAACAATATGCAATACATATCATGTATATTTACATTTTTTTTATTAAAAGAGATGTTACGTATTTGAATAAAACATAAAACCAAATAAATATACTAAATTAACACTTTAGATACCCCAACTATAATACTTTTAGTTTGGGCATGTTTGACTTATAATCCCATGTGGCCTACTATGAGGCATGATCCATTAAGCAAAAATTAAAAGTGACAAAAAATAACAGCAAAAGTAAATTTAGTTCACAAAATAAGATTACAAAATACATTTAAAAATATTGGAATAGATAAATGAGTATATTTCTACACCATTTGACATGATTACAAGAGAAAATTTGTATATATCACAGTGCCCTAGAAAAATTCAATTTCAATGATAATTTGTGGCAATGGCCTCCCTTCTATTGACAGGACTTTGTGAAGGTCTCACCAACAGGAGATGAGTTGTCACCGAATACCAGAGTATTGACCAACTTTTCCTAAAGAGGCACATGGGAGAGCTAGCTCTCTTGGCCTCCAATCACCTGGTTGTCAGGTCACGATGGTGAAAGCCTAGCTTAGTTGGATAAGTGACTGTCTATTTTGAGGGGATAGCTAGTTTTGACTCATCGACCTCTGAGACTTCAATGGTAATGGGTTTCCTACAAGCACTCATTATATCGAGCGAAGAAAATAGCAAAAGATAGGACAGGGTTAGTGTAGATATCTAACTATATCCATGACATACATTTCCTGAGCTTAAAAAAAGTTCCAGATGAAAAGAAGTAACAAATACTGAATATATACATACAATATTCAACCATACATATATTAGTAGAAAAGTAACATATTTCATTAAACCATTGCAAGAACTAGAACATACACTAGTAAATTTGACTTCAAATTTTGACGAAAATTGGTTGAAATTTTGACAGTAATTGGCTGAATTCACGACCAAACCTTTCGTCGATCTTTTTTTGTCGAAATTTTGACATTTTTATTATTGGTCGCAATTGCGACCAAAATAGAGGTCGAAATTTTGACTATAGCTCTTGTTCAAGTTGACAAAAATCGCCGTCGAAATCTGTAGGGAAATGGTCAGAATTTCGACCAATATTTGGTCAAAATTTTGACCATAACATTGGTGGAAAGCATAGCACGCACGTCGAAATCTCTTGATGGAATGGTCAAAATTTCGACCAATCTTTGGTGGAAATGAGTGGAGATGTTGGTCAAAATTTCAACCATACCATCAAGTGATTTCGACGTGCGTACTATGGTTTCCACCAAGGCATTGGTCAAAATTTTGACCAATTGTTGGTGGAAACGAGTCACGACATGGGTTGAAATTTTGACCACCAGTTTCAGAGATTTTGACGTGCGCACTATGGTTTCCACCAAGGTATTGGTCAAAATTTTGACCAATTGTTGGTGGAAACGAGTCACGACATGGGTCAAAATTTCGACCACCAGTTTCAGAGATTTCAACGTGGATGCTTTGCTTTCCACCAAGGTATTGGTCGAAATTTTAACCAATTGTTGGTGGAAACGAGTCACAACATGGGTTTGGAGTTTATATTTATATTTGTGTTTGTGATTAGACATTAGGAGATAAAAAGTTATCTGTTACATATATAACTAAATAAATAAAATTTATGAGAGGAAGACTACCATTAATAAATTGAGTTGTGTTAGTTTGGTTAGGTACTAGAATAAAACTTTCTAGATGTATTTGTGTGATGAATATACTTCCATTTCTAAGTAGGTCAATTGTTAATAGGTCAAGTGTTGGTCTCAATATTTATTATGCTTTTAACATCCCTTTATTCCACAGTTGCCAACCAATAAACCTACATTAGCTTGAATTTGAGACAAAGTAGGATAGTTGAACTTAAGAGTATATGCTTCATTATATACTAGATATAATTACAGATTTCATACTTTTGAATATTTGAAGTCTGCCAAAAAT
>MU227568.1:825166-839049 GCA_018584345.1 Thuja plicata
ATACATGCCCCATGTTGGTCGAAACTGTTTTTTTTTTTTTTAATACATGCCCCGTGTTGGTCGAAATTTTGACCAACACGGGGCATGTATTAAAAAAAACAAAATTTTTCCTTCTACATGCGACCAACTTAAAGATTTTTGTTTTATGTTTGAAATGTTTGGTCGCAATTTAAGGTCAAATGTGCTAGTGATAGGACATATAAGGAAGCATACAACATGAAAATTTCTTGGTAATTCAGGGACCGTAAACAACACAAAGCACGGGGCTGAATGGTGTTTCTCATTCTTTCATTAACTTCAAATCCAACATCACTGGTAGTTACACTAGTGGCCCCAAGGGAGAATTAATCTATTCTGAACTTAAAGACAACATGATTACTATAAAACTGAATGATTGTATTACTAGTGGACATCCAAATCATCAATTTTGCCGACCCTTGGAATGGCATTGGACTTCGTATTTATAGGAAAATTTAACTAAATAAGGAACTATCCCTACGCTAGCTACTTATATTATTTTACAATATTTACAGTCGGTACTACCTGCACTGTCAGAATTTCCCTGATATAATACAATTATTTAAGAAGAAAAGAGAGGAAAGAGAGAAAGAAGCTCTGAGAAAACTGACATTGGAAAAGCGTCCCTATACTTTCAGATGTGACGGAGCTTCCCAAAGTTACCTAGGCCATACACCCTCATTAATTCCTTTCTGCACTTTGGTGATTAGGTAGGTCTCTGTACACTAGATATTAAATGCCAGAATGACGTCTCGTGACCCGAGAGGTGTCTGTAGTGAAAATTTGGACCAATAGTGACTAGTCATGTCCAGAAGGATGATGAGGGACCTCACATCATACTGTAGATAGTGATCGGTTGGCTTGGGAGAGATGTCAACACTTATCAGGAGGTCTAATTCAGGAGGTCTAATTCCCCCTGCTGAGTTCTTTTACCGAGAGATACCTCCATGATTATATATTATTGATTATATATTCTTCAGTAGCTACCTCTGAATCCTCTTTTCATGTTGGAGGGGTGACAACCATTGCCACAATATTTCCCAATAGGGCCCTTCTAGTGCTGTGAAGGGTATGAGACTTATTGGGCTTCTTAGCAACTTGGCTCTCGACCAAAATTTTGGCAAGTGATAGTGGATCCGTGATACCACCTGGGGATTTTATTTTTCAAGCTTTCACTAACAACTACGGTGTGGCAGCTGGCCGACCTACTACTATCCCCAAACTTGGAAGGCCTCTAGGGTTCAGTCCAGTTTCCCCTCCGGACATATTGTCCACTCTATCAATGGGGTCCCTACTTGGGTGTCCTTTTTCTCCTTCCACATCACCCTCCAGAATGTTGTCCATAGGTGGGCTATGTGGCAAAGGAGGCTGAGGCAGCTCATTCAAATCCACTTGTTGAAGTATGGCAGCAACTTTGTCGACCACTATTTCTGGCGGTGTCAGCATATTCTGATCACCAATTAGGCCCAAGGGAACAATGTCAGAGGTTATAGTTGCTCCCGAAGGTCCGGTTCCCACTTCAACCGACACTTGTTCCATAACTGGGTTATTCTCTTTCTGTTGTGGCATTTCCTTTTCTCCTTCGGCCTCTTAAAGCTAGGGCTCATCTTCTTCTTCGGAAGCCACTTCTTCTGGTTTTGTTGACTAAAGTACGGGAACCTCAAATTCTTGCTCCACTGTCTCTTCTATGGTATAGTCAACCGTACCATGCAGTTCTCTGAGATCACCTATCAAGAAGAAGTCATCGATGTTGATCTGTGCTATCTCTAGGGACTCTCTGGATGGTCCTCTTTCTTAGGGGAGGAAAAGGAAGAGAGTACCTCAACCTTAGGTGCATCCTAGGGCTATGAGCCTAGATTTTTATTTTGCAGGGACCGAGCTGCCTTTTGTTTCTTTCTCTTGAGTGGCACTTTGGGCTCCATAACTGCCACTATTCCAATGATCTTTGATTCACATGCTACACTTAATAAAATATCTAGGGAAGGAGAACCTCCCGGCGGAGGACAAGATCCTACCAGGGTAGATCCAAAAGAAAAAGTCACTCTGACATTTGCTGCGTCAATTGATTTCTGAGAGTGCTCCAACTTTTCACCTAACTACCCTATTAGGGGGGCCAAAGTAGGGTAGAAGACCTGAGGTGCGGTGCCAACTTTCTTCTTTCTACAAGATTTGGATTACTACGGGGCCTGGGAACTGAACGCTCCCAAGAAATGTTTGTCCAAATAGACACTCTTGGGATGGACCTTCTCAAAATATGAGTGGCTGCGCTCAATTGCTTCTCTCGATATGGCCTCAACATCCAAAATCTCTGGCATATCCCAATTCACCAGAGGGAGGTCCATCTTATCTATACCTGCATTTTTATACTCAGGGTCCTCTTGGGGCCTGGTGTTCAAAAAAATCTGTGGGAATGTCTAGAGCTTGAGTTGTTCCATCATCCCCTTTATTATTCTGGAAAAGTATCACCTTAAAATGTTGTAATCATCCTAGCAGTTGGCCCAAAAATCTTCTATGTGTTGAACATGGGGGTTTACCCCCTTGGGCATCAACTCTGCCAGTCACCCAATGGGATCATAATCCTTGCGGCTGAAATAATATTTTGCTAAGTTGAAGCTACTTAGCTCATTTTTTCTTCCCAAGCCACGGTGAGGGAGAAAGAGTAATCCCCACAAATGAAACAAAATATCTGGGTGGTGACCTTATTTAGGGCAACCAAGGCACAAGCCTCAAAAATCTGCCTTCAAAATTGTTGAAAAACTATCCTATCTCCACAATGTTTGGGCAACATGAAGGGTTTCTCAGAGAAGCCAAACATCCAAATGTAAGTGTGCTGGTAAAACTGGATGAAGTAGTGCTCCCACACACTAACAAGGCCCATAGCCTGTGGGGATAACCTGAATCCCCGATCATCAATGATTGCCTTGATCACGTGAAAGACGAGGGCATCATTGACTCTACAAAAATGTGGGAAACTCTGGTCCCACTGAATCTATGGGAAGTGGTACCATGGAGAAACCTGACCAGGCCCTTCCTCAAGAACACCAACCATTGTTAAATATCACATCCCCTGGCACTGCTGGGAAAGCGACCAAAGGACGTAGGAAGTCATGTAGAACTTGAGCTCTATATTGACCTTCCTCATCTAGATGTCTATATGTTTGGCGATGATGTCGGTCCACTTGAAGAGTGCCTTGTTGGTGGTCATACCATATAAGAAATAATACATCCAGGGGGAGAATTCTCGGGCATTTGGTTCCCCGAAGATTCTAGATAAGAAGATAATTCCCGCATGGATGGGCTCCTTGAAGTCAGAGCAGGGAAGTTCTATCTGCATTTTCTTGTAGTCCTTGCATGGAATTTTCAGCCATTGTTTGTTGAGTTGGCATAAGACCATGCCTGCTGCATCCTCATACTACTAGAGAGATTCAGCCATGGTGAGAGAAACAACTCCTACAAATTGCAAGATAGACCACCCTCTGGTAGTGGCATCATGGTCCAATGTGATGATGGGCACCAGGAATCTGAGGGGAGTGGGGGAAACCAACACAAAAACCATATTGCCTTAGCAATAACAACTATGTAAGAGAAAAATTAGCTTTGATTCTTGTACTAAGCATAGAAAACCAGCTGCTTGAATAATTCCAAATGCCGCTAAGTTAACTAATATGGTGTCATTGGAGCATCAAAGTTGATGGATTTTTTGAATAAGGCCCTATAATTCATCCCAGGTACCGACATCTGTGTTGGTGATCTCTTTAAGCGTAGAATCAATTTGGGACTCATGAATTATCCTGTTATTATTATATTTCTGGGTTTGTAGAATCTTTTCCAATGTCTGCTCTATCTTGTTCCTCTTGCTGGTGCCTACAGAGGCACTTGGGAGTTCCAGACTCCCTGGAGGTGAAGACCTTGAATCTATTTATTTCTTACTTTAACCTACACTTGCGAACTGAACAACCATCAGTATATAAATATTGAAATATTCCGGATTATGGAGGCCTTGAAAGTGACTTTTCCCTTTCACATGAAATAGAAAAAATTTAAGGCATCTTGGATGAGATCATATGTCTGAGATTTAATATAATTTTAACAAATGAAATACTTCTTACTTACCAAGGATCCAAAATGATGACCCAGAAGGGGTCGCATGAGGTGGAATAGGTTGGGCTTTCTAACACGATTGACATTAACTTGAAAAGATAACACCCGTCAGTGATAAGATAGGTAGCCCTATTGTCATACTCTAACACACACATGTCCACTCGGTTGAGTAATGACATTTAATGGATAGTTGTGCTAGTGCGAGTGACATGAAAGAAAATTGGGACAAATTTTGAATTCTTGATCATGGGAATTAATTTCTCCATTAAGTTGGAAAGGATGAAGGAGAGAGAAAAAGATAATGACCTATGAGTGAGGTGGCTTCTGCAACTGGCATACTCATCACCTCAATGTCCAAGGCTGCAAAAACCAAGGCGGTGAACCTGGTTATTAGGCGGACATAGCCTGATGGCCTCATAAATAATTGGGACGATATAAGGTCCCCAGGAATTGCTTTCGAAACACTCAACTAGGTAGAAATGGCATCTCTAAGCGAAGGAAAAATGGAGCGCTGCAGACTTGCAAAATTTACAGATGACACTAAACCTACAGTGAGCTACCAGAAGTCACAGACTCAAACTTATAGCTCTTACAGATCTGAATTTACAAGAAATATACACAAACTGGGCTCTACAGGGCATTTACTGAGTATTCACAGAGTATATACATGATTTGTAGAGCCAAAAGATGGAAAATCTATAGATTCCCTAGCAGGAAGCAAATGATATTTACAAATCTATAACCCAACGGAGCGAGCATCTCTTCTTCCAAGCTGGATGACTACAAAAGGAAGAAGACACACCAGGCTCAAGGACAACATTGTGCCGAATGGAAAACGCAACCCTAAGGCAAAAAAATTGAACAAACAACAACCAAGAATAGACACAAAAATATAACCCAGCAAACGAAAGTAGTGACAAACATGTAGAGAAAGAAAACACACACACAAAAGAAATAGAATGAATCAAGGAAAAAGGGAAAAACCAAGAGCCTACCTGAGCCTCAAAATTCCAAATGGGGATACTGCAAATAGATTCACTCTGTCACCTAAACACTCCACCAGACCTAACAAACACACTTCTACACTTTTTAGCTCAGGCGTCTCACCCTAGAAAACAAATCACTTCACTCTCCAAAAAATCTTCCTAGAAGGTAAAAGTAGGTTGTGGTAAGTGTAAAAATGACAAGGTAAACAACCTTAAATAATTCCTAGGAGAGCACATTAGTTACCAAAAGTAACTTCGAGAAACATGTCGAAAACTGGGGTTTGAGCTCAAAACTCTTAACTGTCATTCACCTTCGAAGAAAGGGAAAACCGATCACTCAGCATGAAAGATCCAGAATCACCCACTTGGGAATGAAACCCTGGGACATGGGTCCCGGAAGCAACAACGGACACCAAAAGAAAGGTGAAGACTAGACAGGACCAAAAGAGTCCGGAAGAAACAAGGAACCAAGCCAAAAACAAAAAGGGAAAAGGAAGGATAAAACCAAAAAAAGAAGAAAGAAAAAGGGGGACCTGACTTTTTTCACACAAAATGTAGGGATGGCTATGCAGGGCATATAGCATCTTCTTGTAATCCTTGATCCATCTCATTCTCAGTTTACCCTAAATCTATGTTTGATGGGATCTGGTATTGTACTCTACCACAACTTCTTTGGTGTCTCACCAGATCCCCATGATCAACAGTTTCATTATTGGGTCAGTATTTGATGAAATGGGTTGATCTTCAAGTGAATTATTTGTATGAAAATATTCTTCACCAATCACTGACTTCAGCCCATTTGGGATTAGAATTGGTTGCAAAGTGCTCTGAAGAGAGGACAACTGGTGTGAGAATGCAACCACATATCAATACATTGGATATGAAATCCGTGGTTGTAGTTGGGAAATATAAAATATATAGTATAAAAACACTAAAAATTAAAAATATATCTACTTCTATCTAAACACGTATTTTTGATATATATAGAACACACACTTACTAGAGCCTCATATGGATCTCTTTTACTCCTAGGAGGGATCGTCGCTGGTGAAGTAGCTATGACCATTTCATGTATGAACAATGATAAGAAATTTTATAGTCATAGTGGAAGGATTTAGGGACTTCAAAGGAAAGATAATACAATCAAAGAGAAGTTGAGAAGAGAGTTCCAACTCAGAAGAGGTGATGAAAGTAAAGATGAAGATGATTTAAAACCCAAGTTTATGCAAAATTAGAAGATAATAAAGATGAACTTGAACAAGATATATTGATAAAATCCATAGACAAACATACCGCTTCACTCTCTTAAACCTCTAGTACATCAAACATTCATCAATTCTGTAAACCCCATTCAAGTTTCTATATATTAAAAAGTTAAAAAGACTACGGGTAAGTGCAAGAAGTTGGGTGCCAATTCTGTGGAAGTCTTGTGGACTTGAAAAAAGGCCGCTAAAAATGGGCACCCATTTTGAAAAAACGGGCACCCGTCTTAGGCTCGGACACCTGATCTAAAATTCAAAAAATGGGTGCCCATTTTTTAAAAATGGGTACCCATTTTTTTTCAAAACGGGTGCCCATTTTTTCCAAAACAGGTGCCCATTTTTAAATTTTTTTTTTTTTAAATTTTAAGAAATGTATTTTTTGATGTCAATTTATTATATTTAAGAAATGGGTACACATTTTTAAACCTATGCCCATTTTTAAAATTTTGAACTTACAATGCCACCCTTTGCATTGAATTTTGGTTCGGGATAGGCTTGGTGGGACCAAGCCTATGCTTGGATCTCCAAAATAATGGCTAAGGCATTTGAATTGCAGATTTATGTCTTGCCGTAATTTTTTGAGGGTCTTTCTTATCAAAATTTTTAATGAAATAAAAACCCATTAGAGAACTTACTATCTAGATTTCTAAAATATAAATTTTATACTTATATGATCAATTTTACTATTTTTACAATATTTATTAATCAAAAGTGGTACCTAAACTTAAAATAGTAAGGCTCACTAAAAATTTAATAACTGTTTTGTTTTTACATTTTTTTAAAAATAATTTATATGACATAATTCTACATAGAATTTCCTTGAAGCTAAAAAAAATAATTTTGAAAAAATGTGAATTTTTCATCAAATTATGGTGGTCGTACACGAGAGGTTTCAAAAATATATTTTATAGTCAATTAAAAATTAATTTAAAAAAAAATATTCAATAAAAAAAAGAAAAAATATTCTCATCAATATTTGGTGTCTTAGGTATCTTTCCCGAGAAGGATTCACAAAAATTCATTTATATAGGTCAAAATATGGTGGCCGTACAAGTGTGTGGTATGGTCCTGAAAGAGGCATTTTGAAAAAGTAGTTTTTAAACATGCCTACTGAAAAAACTTTCTACAATGTGGGTATTTAAATAAATTACATATTTGAAAAATAGACTCTGAGAAATATATTTTCTATTAGTGAAGTGCTTTTAGATTCAATCTCTAAGTGCCTCAAATTTTGACATAAATTGACAAAAAATTTAAAAAAAATAGAAAACACTTCCACTTTTTGCCCAAAAAGTGGACTCAACTTCTTGCTGGCACCCCTATATAAATATAGCTGTACATGTTTAATCATAATAAATTTTGAACAAATAAATTCTAGATCGTACTTGAATAAATTATTTAATCTTTAAAAATAATTATGTCAATTAAAATTGTTCTCAATTTCTTTTTGACATTTAGGGGTTCACAAGGATGTCGTTTGATGTTTAGGTGTCCTGCAGGATGCCTTTCGCCCATGAGATATTTTTGACATAGGTCGGGTAGCCTAAGAGAAACAAATTAACATAAGAGATATCAATATATAATATTTAAAATAATTTAAGAAATCTATATTTAAATTAAGTTCAAATAAATTTAACAAAAAATATAAATAAGAGGTGCACCCAAAATATGATACCACATAGCTTTCTAGGCTAAAGAAAATGGTCGAAAGCATAACATAATAAATTTGGGAAATATGATCCCTTGAAAACCCCTATCAAACACTAAATAAATATATATTAGAGATTTAGTATATATTATTAAAAATTATTTTGAATTCAAGGTATTATTCCATTTTAACAAGTTATAATTTTTTAAACTCTGACATCACAACTATAGGTGCATTAGAAGTGGAAGGAATATGCGGTGATGTACTAGCACCAACTTTGCTGCATCCTAAAATGTGTTTTGTTCATGTATTAGTTTGAGTTGATCTATAAATAAAAAATGTTTATATTTATAAGTTTTAAGTGATTAATAAATAAAATTTTATAAATACAAATCAACACACCTACATTTGCTCTCTATCAGAAAACATAATATTAATCAGGTCATGCATGAGGGTCACATCCTCTGTAGCACCTCCTTAAATATAGTCTCTTAGCGGGTACATGAATGGGATGTAGAACCATCTTCATGGGTGTCGATATCTACTCTAGAACATATATGATGACAACTGGGACAAATATGATAGATGGGCTCACTAGATCCAGGTGGTGCAACTGATGATGAGGCTGAATGTGCAGCTACTGCATCATCATGTGGTCCAAGTGGCTCTGCTAACTATGTTGCATGCTGAATGATGAAATCAGTGAATGAGGTATCCACTTGGAGAATTTGTACCTCCATAGACTTATTCAGGGCTTCTGGGATCAAGACATGAATTACAGGTTTAACGGCTAGAGGTATGTGATTTTTGAGTTCTACTACCCTATGAGCCCCTGGTGGAACCTCATAATTGTTACCTCATAGTACAAGGTGGTTGGTTGAAGAACATATACCACCTATCCAAAAAATAATTTTTGAGCCCGACATGATTACACCAATGTATAGAAAACCTCTTTGGATTAAGAGGCAAGGTCTCATTGGTTTTAGGGTCAATGAAAAGTGCACATATATATGCTTTACTTATCAATTATCTTTTCACCCCATCATATGACATCCCAGTAGAATAGAATGCATGACATCTATCCCTATATGTACCTCATTTTGTAGCTTGTCTAGAAGCTTCCTTGGCATTGTTGGAATAACTATGAAAAGTTGGGACTGAGAGGGGAGGGGTTAATCAGTACCACTAAAAACATTATAACCACATTCACTGATAAACCATATGCTGCTGCTTACTGATTACTGAGTTCATAACTTTGAAATGAAAGTAATATAAAGCTTACAAAACCATAACATCAAAATATTAACCAATTAGAACTCATAACACTATGATTTTGGTAACATAGAAATCCCTGGTTAGAGGACAAAATTGTAGTGGGGATGAAACCCGCAACCTTTACTAAATACATTATAAAGGGTGCTTGATTAGAACTACAAAGTTTAGCTATTTCTGATATATTACCCAGTTAAGAGTATAAAAGACTCTTTGACTCAAGAGGTAAGGTCTCATTGGTTTTAGGGTCAGTGAAAAGTGCACATATATATGCTTTACTTATTAATTTTATTTTCACCCCATCATATGACAACCCAATAGAATAGAATGCATGACATCTATCCCTACATGTACCTCATTTTGTAACTTGTCTAGAAGCTTCCTTGGCACTATTGACCATTGATTCTAGGGCCATGGAAAGGGATGCATGATGATCATGCTCAGAGGATCTCAACCTAATCGCTAATTGAGAAATTTTGGTTTTGTTTGTGATAATTATTTTAATAGATCCTCCCATGTGGTTTGTACATAATTTGTTGGAGGAGGAGGGTTTGGAGGGTCTTGTTATTTTTGAGGGGAAATATTTTGAGGGTCATTTTTTTGTTGAGGAGATGAAGGGTTTCTCTCTTTAGGGAATTTTTGTTGTTGTTGTTGTGTATTTTTTGGGGGGCAGTGTTATGAGAATATGCCATGAATTTATAAAAAATTAAAAATTAATCAAAAAAATTACTATCACACTAAAATTTCAAACAAAAAGAAAAAAGTGCAATGTTTTAGGTATATAAGTTGTGAAATGATGTGGCATGGTGGAAATTTATTGTAAATGTTGAAAATTTGCTAAATCAGTGAAAACATGATTAGGTTCTATGTTGTTTTGGCTGTGACTATCACTGCTAGCATGTGACCAAGGGTTTAAGATGATCTTTTTGGCTGCAACAAAAAAACTTTTATTATTGATAAAACCCGATCGTGCTTTTGTTTTAATTAAAACCCGATATGATTTTTGTTTGAATAAAAACCCAATCGGTTTTTTTGAATTTAGGCTTAGTAATAACCAAGCTATAACCCAATCATCTTATTTGAAATAAAAGAAACCCGATCAAGTTATTAGTGTTTTAGGTTTATTTTTTCGATACAGTGACTAGTTTTTTGCACACCATCTTGGTGCACTTATCCAATAATCTTGGCTTTATCATCTCTACTACTCTAATCCAATAATTTTTTTGAATCTCAAGGTGGTTTTTGTTTTCCACTTATTATTCCCCAAAAAATCTTGTTTATTAGTTGCATTTGGATTTTCATTTTCTAAGTGTGAAAGTTAAAATTATAATGTTAATAAAATAAAATCTCTATTTTAGAAAATACTAACTAAAAATAACCTTATCTCTAAAAAATATCAATTATTTTTGATAAAAAATGATGAACTCAATGCCATGACCACTTTAAGCATTGATTTCTCTTATACATTCATAGATACACTGTCTTCTCTCTATTTTATAAGGTGACCAATGGTAGCCCATCATAAATATGTGACAATGCCATAGATGGATTGCTTGGACAAGGGCATATGGGATTTGTATTGCTACTTGCAACAAACTTAGAGAATTGGAGTTTTCTTAAATATCACAACTTTCTTTCTAGCTATGATTGCATAATGATCATCAATTTCCCCGAATGAATGAACTTCAAATGTTGGTGATTTTGGGCATAAATTAATTTTTTTAATGTGTTCACTCTTATGTCTTGTTTTCACTCTTTCTTTATTTATCAAAATATCTGTATCAAAATTATTCTCTCCTTCTACCCATGCATTCAGCAACGTACAAAAAAAATCCCTTTTAGCATACATGAAATCAAAATTTGTGATCAATGTGAGAAAACACTCCAACTATTGTAGTATTGTTGTTGATCATACACACTACATGTTGTAACTTATCAAGGTCTCCTCCAGGCACCACTATGAGTGGTTGATAGTTAATTCCACATTTGAACCCTGTAGGACACTAATAAAAAAATTGACCAGTTTATTAAGAATTACTACAGGCACATAATGTAGGCTAAGGCACCTTCAAAAGGCCGCCATCATGCATCTAATCCATCATTGAGGCTCTCATACAACATGAAAGTGTTGAATATATGATGAATGTTTATTCAATAAATTTGAGAAGAATTTATACAATCAGAGGTATTTATCAATCAGTAACATAACAAGTAGGTAACAAACTATTAAGTAATAGTCAAAACTACAACAATAACACGTGTATTACACCAGCAAAACTATCTCTAGTTTATACATGAGAAATATCAATTTTTTACATACTCAAAGACCTAGGAGGAAGGCTTGTAGTATTACTTCATTATTAGAATCCATTTTTTGCCCTTTGGGATACATATATAAGCTTCTCACTTTCACCTTTGATTGAGAAACCTACTTGATTTTCCTGAATTACATCGAGCTACTCCATCAAAATTCAACTTCAATCATCTTATAGACAAAAAGTCTAACCAATTTTCTCACATGGTTATAAATATAATTAACTATAAATATCCATTTATCAAAGCTCATATGTTATATGCCACATATCAAATGAATATCCAATGCTTGAACAATATGCAATAAATATGATGTATATTTACATTTTTTGTTTATTAAAAGAGATGTTACATATTTGAATAAAGCATAAAACCAAATAAATATACTAAATTAACACTTTAGATACCCCAACTATAATACTTTTAGTTTGGGCATGTTTGACTTATAATCCCATGTGGCCTACTATGAGGCATGATGCATTAAGTGGAAATTAAAAGTGACAAAAAATAACAGCAAAAGTAGATTTAGTTCACAAAATAAGATTACAAAATACATTTCAAAATATTGGAATAGATAAATGCATATATTTCTACACCATTTGACATGATTACAAGAGAAAATTTGTATTATCACAGTGCCCTAGAAAAATTCAATTTCAATGATAATTTATGGCAATGGCCTCCCTTCTATTGACGGGAATTTGTGAAGGTCTCACCAATAGGAGATGAGTTGTCACCGAATACAAGAGTATTGACCAACTTTGCCTAAAGAGGCACACGAGAGAGCTAGCTCTCCTGACCTCCAAGCATCTGGTTGTCGGGTCACGATGGTGAAAGGCTAGCTTAGTTGGACAAGTAACTGTCTATTTTGAGGTGATAGCTGGTTTTGACTCATCGGCCTCTGAGACTTCAATGGTAATGGGTTTCCTACAAGCACTCGTTTTATCCAGCGAAGAAAATAGAAAAAGATAGGACAGGGTTAGTGTAGATATCTAACTATATCCATGACATGCATTTCCTTAGCATAAAAAAAGTTCCAGATGAAAAGAAGTAACAAATAATGAACATATACATACAATATTCAACCATACGTATATTAGTAGAAAAGTAACATATTTCATTAAATCATTGCAAGAACTGGAACATAGGACATATAAGGAAGCATACAACATGAAAATCGCTCGCTAATTCAGGGACCATAAACAACACAAAGCACAGGGCTAAATGGTGTTTCTCATTGTTTCATTAACTTCAAATCCAACATCATTGGTAGTTACTCTAGCGGCCCCAAGGGAGCATTAATATAATCTGAACTTAAAGACAAAAAGATTACTATAAAACTGAAAGCTTGTATTACTAGTGGACATCCAAATCATCAATTTTTTCGACCCTTGGAATGGTGTCAGAATTTGTATTTATAGGAAAATTTAACTAAATAAGGGACTATCCCTTCACTAGATACTTATATTATTTTATAATATTTACAGTCGGTACTACCTGCGCTGTCATAATTTCCCTGATATAATACAATTATTTGAGAAAAAAATAGAGGAAAGAGAGAAAGAAGCTCCGAGAAAAATGCCATTGGAAAAGTGTCCCTATACTTGCAGATGTGATGGAGCTTCCCAAAGTGACCTGTGCCATACGCCTTCATTAATTCCTTTCTACACTTTGGTGATTAGGCGGGTCTCTGTACACTAGATATTAAATGCCAGAATGATGTCTCGGGACCCGACAGGCGTATGTAGTGAAAATTTGGACCAATAGTGACTGTTCATGTCTAGAAGGATAATGAGGGAACTCACATCATACTGTAGATAGTGATCGGTTAGCTTGGGAGAGATGTCAACACTTATCACTATAAAGAATACAAAATTGGGGACCCAAAGTCCGGGATCCCAGAGCTTACGCTCAAGGAATAAAGAATGTTTACATATTGTGCCTCTGGTGAAGGATCCCTAGAGTATGGGAAACATTATTGGCCTTTAAAATTATCGTATGCCTCCAGAATCTGGAGTAGACCATCTTTTTCTACATCCTTTAGGAAATCTCGATGATCAACAGATTCTTCAAAATGGAGGCCGACATCTTTGGCCTTATCTTTTAACTCTGCAACCACCTTGGCTGCATCATGAGATTTGAGTATCACTTAGGAGAGTTCTGTATGCACCCTAAAATGGTCGCCTAGACTTTGGGCCCCATTTCTCAATTTATCAAATCCCTGAATCAATATTTTCAAATATCAACAATATCAATTATATCAATTTCCTTGATCAAATCATA